>JAPFFP010000002.1:3387784-3404769 GCA_026153255.1 Solanum medicagineum
TATAAATACCTATGGTACTTATTATGTACCCTCAACTCACACAATTATTTCCTCCATTAACCCTAACTAACTAATACGTTAATATTAACAATTATAACTAACATATATAATTAATTAATTTCCTCAATAACTAATACCACCAAATGAAGGTATTAATTTATATCATATAGGATGTATTAACTAAAATATAAATTAATTATATTATACATACGTTCAAAATTTCTATCAAACATAATATTACATAATATCATTTATAATACATAAATTATTTTTCCTAATACCCCTTACCGAATGGCCCTTAATACTTTAGTATGTCTGTCTAGTCATGGTTCTTCAGTTGGCAGATGAAGAAGCTCTTAGTTGTTCCATTAATGAGTGATGAGCGTTTGATTAATTAATTCACACATTCCTACGCAAAATTTTATTACTCCTTCTGTTTCATATTGAATGAATTGTTGGGTGATTTTACACATATTAAAAAAATAAAAATAAAATTTAATCATATTTTTTCATTTTTACCTTTTTTAAACTCCACACACTTATTTGATATACCATTTATTTCTCATACAAAACTCAACCTTAGAAACTTAATTAATGAAGGGTAAAATTGGAAAAAATTTCCAACACATCCCTTGAAAGTGAACAATTCACTTATTTTGAAACATCAAAAATTCTCTAACAATTAACTTAATAGAAATAGAGGGAGTATTATTACTTTTGTCTCATACTCCCTCTGTCCCATATTATATGGATTTTTTTTTATTTTACACGGTTATTAAGAAATCATTAATGCATTAATGAATTTTATCATTTTACCCTTTATTTATATCAATGTACATTAAATTAAGTTAGAAAAAAATTATTAATATACTAATTAATGATGGACGTAAAATAGGAAAAAAATAATCAATTTCATTCTAATTTAATAAGTACCCATATACTCCCACTAGTCATTTTTATATGTCACCGTTTTGTGATGACACTTGTATTAAGAAAAAAAATAACTTTACTATCTTTCCGTTATTTAAGTTACCATATACATCCCTCCTTCTCAAATTAATTGAATTTTTTAGGATTTTTTCAAGGTTCAAAATAATTGAATTTTTTAAAGTTCAAGATAAATATTTGAAATTTTTTCTATATTTGCCCTTTCATTTATTGAACTTTTACATTTTCTAGGAAATAAATTACACTATATATTTATGATTTTACAAAGGACAATGGTGTAAAGTTTGTTTTTGAATATTTTCTTAATATGTGTACATTACTTCACAAATTCAGTTAATATTACTTCACAAATTCAGTTAATATAAGACAGAGGGAGTAATTGCTTTTTTAGTTGGTCAAATATATATCTTTTCAAAGCTCATTAATTATTAAGTGTAAAATAGGAAGAACAATGACATTTATACATTGATTTTGTGAAATGATACATATTAAGGATCATCTATTTTACATTAAGGATAACATATAGCGACCAGAGGGAGTAATATGAGATAAATATTTATAGAAAGATGCTCATATAATATAGGACAGAAGTAGTAGTAATTTAATTTTTGAGATATTTTCCTTTGTTCAAAATAGTTAAGTTGTTCAAAGTTCAAGATAAATATTTGAATTTTTTTTTTCACATTTGACCTTTTGCTTATTGAAGTTTTATATTTTTTATAAAATAAATTATACTATTTACAAAGCTATATTTATAATTTTATAAAAAATAATAATAAAAAATATAATTTAAATTATGTCTTTAAATATGTTTTCCTAATATATATATATTTAGCACAAATTAGAGTATGAGACCGAGCGAGTATAAAAAATTACATTGGAAAAAACATAACAGTGAGAGATCTTTGTCGTTGGAAAAAAAAAATAAAAAAAGACTTCAAAGATCAAATCGTGTACACGCAAGCATTTTGAATAGGGAAGGTAAATGTGGGGTAGGGGTCCCGGTCAGGGTATTGTGGAGCAAATTCATAATATAGAGTAAATTCTTTGAATAATTACCATGTTTCGGAAATTGTCTAAAAATGTTATTTTTAATTTTTTAGGATTATAATATCGTCTAATTATTTTCATTTTTCTTAAAATATTCTTTACATAATAAAAGATTTTTTTTCTGTATATGAAATGACTGTTATATTATTCCTTTTCTAACAATGAGTTTTTTTTTTTTAAATATCTATCATTTAGTTTAAATTATATATTTCAAAAGATTTTTCTTCTTTCTTAAATTCTGTATCAGATCAAACTAACTCAATAAAATGAAACTGAGGAAATTTTACTTTTCAAGAATCAGACTACTTAAATTTTGATCAATGTTTTAAGGTATATTATATTGTCATATTAATGTTAAAAAATTTTACAACTTTCAATATTTTTCGTATAAACTTTTAAAATACTTATAATTAATTTAATTTAATTTTAAAATCTCAAAAAATGATAAAGTTGACTTAAAAAAGTTAAAATATGACAGTTATCATGGGATGGAGAGAGTAGTGTTATGTACCCAAAGAAAAATGAAAGGAAGAATTTATCTTTTAAATATAGGTCAAATATACCTTTCCAAAGGAGTTATATTTATTGAACCCTCCAAAAACTTAAAACTTACCTCGTATATTATCTACAACACATTTAATTCCAAAAGTCTCAAAAACTTACCTCAAAAAGTATCTTTTACAGCTTGTTTGGAGGGTGGTTTGCTTTAGTTTCATAATGTATTGTACTGTACGATATGGTATGATATCATATCGTACAGTGTAATACTATATAATGTTTGGATAGACTGTATGAGTTGCTATTGTTTAATGATAATTTGTTGTTTAATTTGGCTGTATGGTACTGTATCGTAACGTATACATTTACAAAAATATTCTTAATTATTATCAATATTAAATTTATCAATTATTTTTTAAAAATAAATCCATAAAATCGAGTAGGGAAACATACAAGCTAATATATTTCAAATCTATACAAACAACAAGAGAAAATAAAAAAGTAAGAATTTTCTAAAAAAATGAACCTAAAAAAATAGATTAAAACGTAAAAGAAAAGACTAGAGGTGGAAAAGAAGTTTCAAAAGTTGATGCAGAGGAAAATAAATAATACAAAAACAATACATATATTAGGATAAAGTTTAATAAAGAATAAAGGATAAATTAAAATTAGTTAAATTTAAATAATGGTATAATTGGAACAAAAAATAGGAGAACCATGAGACACGACCAAATTGTTGGTTTCAAAAAGTGAGAGTTTTTATGGTCACAGAACCATGAAACAAAACCATACCATACCATGAAAAATCACCATCCAAACAAGCTATTAATCTAATTTTCATAATTGTTTTGCATAAAAATTGAAATACTTAACGAAAGTCTCTCGTAATAATTATATCAAATTGTTTATCTATTTAAATAATATATATCTTTTAGTGGTGATTTGAGAAATAAATAATTAGATATAAACTACTACTTCTTTAATATTAATTGAAAATTTTCATTAATGACTTGATCAAACACACTTATTAGTCCCACAAAATGAGGAGACCTCAAATCAAAATGAAGGAATTCTAGTTTATAACACTACTAGAAATTGGATCTATAGCAACGGTTCAACATGTGTTGCAATAGGCACTATGACTGTTGCAAGAGAGATATAGCAACGGGTAAGCAATCATTCCATGCTCTGCCGTAGCTATAGTGCAATTGTAACGGTTGGTGCAACGGTTCTTGAAAACCGTTGCTATAGGCATCTTTATTGCAACGATTATCCTTCCATCTATCAGAACTATTATATCGCATCTACGGTAACCGTTAGCAACCGTTGCAATAATGTCTATCGTAACGGTTTCTCTATTTGTGTATAGCTTATTTTTAACGGTTCCAACAAATACTTATTATCTATTATCTATTGCAATAGTTATGTGAGCCTTTTTGTAACAGTGTTCTCAGACTATTGCATCATTTCTTATATTTTCTGCATCATTATTTATATTAAACAACAATAATATCTATCGCAAGTGCTATAAATGTAAATACAACACATTATAGAAAATATGATAAACTACGAGTTCTATAAATCATGAAATAAAAAGATTAATAAGACATATTTCAGAATATCCCAATCAAATGCAATACTCAAATAGCTAAAGTATACCAAAACAAGTTTTCAACAATTGGCACAAGCTTCATATTGTTGAAAATAAAAGATCGTAGCTTAGCACAAGTTTCAAATTATTAAAAAAAAAAAAAAGGAAGTACGTAGTTGAGCTAAAGCATTTGAAGCCTCTTCAACTTTTGAATCAATCATCTTATCAAGTAAGGTCTTCAATGCTTTCATCATCCTCTAGATCATTTTCTCCGCCTATAAGAATCATAAATAAAAATTAATTAAGAAGCAAAATAAAGTATTAAATAAAAAGTAACTATTAATTAAAACTGTGCATTCTTTGACTACGAGATATGAAATGATTCACAGAGATGAGAGGGGGACGACATGTTAACAGATAATAACTCGAGAAAAGAGGCATCTTGCAGCCACATAGTGCGACATCCTGCAAATCTTAGCATTAGGCCACAGGCAGCGAATGATGCAAGAAAAAATTTAGAGTAGAAGAATAAAGAAGTTATAGATGATGGGAAGAGACGAGCACAATGAATCATCAGAACTCATAGGATCACCCCCACCCCATCCCAACCCTTTCTTTAATTTCACAATTGCAGGACCGGTATATTAAATTACGATAAGATTTGTTTCCTAACTTTATTACTCCCATCACAATGTATGCAGACCATGTAAGTTCTTAAGAGTTAAAGCTGTATGACATGGTTCAAATTCACAAACCTTAAAATTACACCTTATCAAGAGAATAGTTCTAAAGTCTGTCTTTACTGAATGTGTACTAGTATCAGCACTCGATCAGCAACAACAATTCTAGTATCATTCAGAATTCAGTAAGTGTACAAATACTATTTCTAGTATCAGCATCAGCAGCAACAATTCAGTAATAGTGTATATAGCACTAGAACACTACAACAATAAGTATTTGTTTCAACATTTCAACTGTTCAACACTTTTTTGAGTAATAACAGTTAACGTCAGCCCTACTGAGAACTTCATTCTATCATGACGCGACAAGATTCTCCACACAGTAGACTATAAACAATAGAAAGAAGGAGAAAACTGGAGACAGAGGAGTGACTGGCAACACAATGTGCCCTCTGTCCGATCAGGAAATTGAAAGCCACTCTCACTTTTAATATAAAAACAAGTAGAACACCATATGTAAAACTTATACTTAACTGGGCAGATTTACATCAAATTGGTCTTCATACATTAACACTACTAAAGCACTTGGACATCACTAGAATTAAGAAATCAGGGATGAAGGTGGTCTCAACAGCAAACAAACATCATGGATGTAGGCTTGAAATCAGTAAGTGACGAGGAAAAAGAGAAGCATTTCAAGCAGCCTAGCACATCATGAAAACTGAAATCCAATATCCTTGAAGTATCATTAAAAAAGAACCTAACAATAAGAAGAAAGCAGCATCTGACTTTCAGATTTGACATGATTAACAGAATTTAAACTTAGACATGACCTTAATCTTTAAGGAAAAATTCAAACTTAAATGGGAGACGGATAGCCAGCTGTCACAATGCAAATTGAACCATTTTTAACCCTTTTTAACATGTTGAAAAAACCAGACTTCAAGCAGAGGCAGTCCACTATATATTGGATCAAAAATGGGGCACAAATTGACCCAACTTAGCTACACAGTGATGCCAACTTGACCACATCAGATTCTAATCACGATGAGACGTAAACAAGAACAAAAAGTGTTCTCTTTATTTCCAGTAATCTCCAATGCAATAGGAACAGTGATATACATTTAAATGACTCGAACTTGACTATGAGCGTATAGAGCAGGTCTCATCAACCAAGAGTAAGAACACAACTAGAAAGATGCAAAAATAAACATTCAGTAATTTCTAATGGGCAAATAGAGACAAACTATATCCCTTATATCTTTCTTTCTACAAGTTAGTATTTGAGTGGATACTGAATACAGGATAATTTTTCTAGCATTGCAGTTTAGAAGGCATTATGCAAGTGTTTCGGTGGCTTTGTTGCAGATGTCGTTATTGCCATAGACCGAAGAGGTTTTCATTTTTTGCTCGAGAGCGAAAAACTTTCAAATCCATAAAAAAGAAAGAGAGTATTAAAAAAATTTGCCAGCACTTCCCCAACAAGCTAGAAAAGAAGAAGAAGAGAAAAATAAGAAGAAGAGGTGTCATACCTTGATTGTTGCTGCTAGAAGATGGCCGATTGAAAGGTTGAACTGCTTCTTGCGGTGACTGAACACCCAATTCTGCCAACGTGTCAACACTCAATTGAAGTCCTAGATACATACGACTGAGTCGTCCAAGGATATCATTTGTAACTTCTCGGTGTATGGTTGCCTTTTCTTGTTCCAATTTTTCCGCCATCCTCTGATGCATCCTCTCTTCCAGTTCCTCCATTTGTTTTTGCGATGTCTCATCATGAGCACTTAAATAGGATTCATTTTGCCCCTTCCTTTTCAAAGTAGTTTTGGTAACTCCTCGTCCATACTATCTCATACACCCTCGATGTTCAGATCCCATGACTGTTGTGAATGCATCAACTGATTGACTGTCATCTTCACTCTATTGACTTTGAATTTTCTCTATTTCAGCCTACGAATTAAATTCAAGTAAGTAAATCAAACCTTTAAGAACAAATAAAGGATCTCAAAAACATTATAATCCAATAAAATTCATACAATTTTACTAATCGTATCTTCATTAGATTCCTTATAAACTCGACCGGGTTTCCTTGATCTTGTAACCACAAACATTTCTTTGCGTGACAGTTCACCGGGGGTTTCCTTCTCTTTTTCCTAATTAACTAAAAGTTGGAATCAAAATATTTATATGGGAGTAAATATATTTAATGAAGAGTAGACCATACCAAATTGTCGCGTATCACAGAAAAACTCGTTTTACCAGCAGTATGTGGATTATTCCATTTCTTTCGATTTTTGGTATTTGTTTCACTCATTTTCTGCAAATATGTGAGTCAATGAAATATATTTGAATAAAGGATCAAATCAGATGATGGAATATAAGTGTAGTTTATATCTATTAGAATATTACATGAAGAAACTAAAATCTAACCTTAAACTTTTCAGAGTTCCAATATTTCAGAAGATCCCTAAAATCAGATTCTGAAACTTCTTTCGGCTTGTTTGCCATCCGAAGATCGTCACTATCATAAGTTTTATAGTGATTCATATACAAATCATTCTTATACTTCTTCCCTGCATCTCCAATTACTCTCATAGCCCATTTTTGTGCAATATTAGGAACATCATACTTCTCCTTTAGTTTATTCTTTATGTTAGTAAAAATTAGAAAATAATTTTAACTAAAATAAGAAAAATAGGAACTCAAACCTTGGTGTACTTCCATAAATCTTTTTTGGCGTCATCCATATTCTTCCAATTATGAATATTAAGAGGACAAAATATCGCATTCCTGGCTAATGTGCTAAGAAAACTACTTAACTCAGTTACAATAGCTTTGGTAGGACCAACAGGTTGATTGTACCTATTCAACACTGTCAGCTTACGCTCTTGTCGTCCATGTACTTCCCGCATTACTGCAATACCTCTTGTTTTTTTTGGTCAAAGGGCCTAAAATAAGGTAGAGCAAAGTTAAAACATATTAACAATGAAAATTATTTTTAATTCAAATGAATTTAAATATTTAGAAGTGAATTTATATGTTTTTACCTTGTTCTCCAGATAATTCATTTTCTCCTGAATTCAGTGCCTCTTGTTGCATTCGGTCTTGCATGTCTGGTGCCTCTAGTGTAGAAGAATCTCTTGGCACTTGTTGCAATCTTTTTTCCTTATCTTGTGCTACTACATTGGAAGAACTCATAGTTACTTATTGCACACGTTCCTGTACAGCTTGTGCTTTCAGAAAAGAAGAATTTTGACACACTTGTGGCGCTGATACTTTCATAGATTGATCTTTTAGGATGGAAGAACTCTGGGATATTTTTCGTACTTGATCATGTACAGCTTGTGCTTTAAGAGTAGAATTTATAGGAACTTGTCGCACTTCTGAGTTTTTGCCTAGACTAGGTTGAACAACCTCTTTTGTTCTCAATGATGAAACCCTTTGGTATGCCATGGATGCAAGTGCTCCAGCTTGCATGTATCTTCTTCCTTTTAGTGTTTTCTGTTGTTTTGAACTCTCCTCATTTGTCATGACTATCAAATCTATCAAAACAATATGAATAATTACCAAACATTATCAAATTAGAAGGTTTAGCCATTTTAAGATTCTTTCAGCACTTGTATTATAAAGTGAAGTATTATAGTTCATAGCAGCCTGTTTAGAAAATTAACTAGCATGGAATGAGCAAGTTAAAATATGAGACGAATAGGTGATTGAAAGTAATACATCAGACTCAAACAGGAAGAGAATAGGACATCTAACAAAACTAAATCAAATAAAGTCTTCAGACACCAAGTCATACATCTGATTCAAACATAGATGAAACACCAATGGTACCTGCCAGTGCCAAGAAAGCTGAGGCTCCAAACCCTTCTCTAACTCCAGAGGAAATTAAGATAAAACAACAAGAGTTGAGGGAGCGTGCTTGTAAAATGAAAGAGGAGGAAGAGAGACAAAGGGAAAGAGAGAGAGAAAAGGAAAGAATTAGAATTGGTAAGGAACTGCTGGAAGCAAAATGGATTGAGGAAGATAATGAAAGAAAACATATAATAGCATTGCGCAAGGTTGAAAAAAAGGAGGAACAAAGAGCTAGGGAGAAAATTCGTCAGAAGCTTGAAGAAGATAAGGCAGAAAGAAGAAGGAAGCTCGGTTTGCCACCAGAAGAACCTTCTTCCCCCAGACCTTCTACACCTGTTGCTACGGAGGAAAAAAAGAGCTCATTTTGCCTGTAAGACCAACTACAAAGGCAGAGCGGATTAGAGAGTGCCTGCGAACTCTTAAACAGACCCACTACAAGGAAGGGCCTTGTAGGTACCTGGGATACTTGATTGGTCATGAAGGAGAAGGATCATTCTTTTATGTCTTGAAAAAGTTTGGTGGGTTCTCAATTGAAATATTTTATGCCCTTTCTCTACCTTATTCACACCTCATTCATTTCCTGGATTCAACTCATCCTTCCCCATTCTTGAAACTTGGAAAGAGATTTAATATTATTGGTATGAACCTGTCATACCCATTTATTGACCCAAGCATGTTCAGAATATTAGGATTCTCGGGTTAGCATCCCTGAGGCATAATCTCTTCTGTCCAAGAAACTGCTCACAGTAGAAAGTTCTAATATAGACAATAAGGTTCATCTGCTACTTTGCAAGCATGACAACTTGTACACTTATTAACTTATCTCATCCCTGAGTTGCTGACATGGTAGTTACTGTATGTGTTCTTGAGTTGCTGACATGGTAGTTACTATATGTGTTCTTACATGCTTAAACTCAATGTTAAGCCTTTCACATTTACTCATTACCACCATCCTTAAGAGAATTGTGAGAAACATGTGTATTACAGTTCATGGGAATTCTTTTTGTCTGATCTATGAATGGTAAAATGTGGTTTCACATATACCTGAATGATGAAATCAATGAGTTTGTTAAAATGCTAAAATGCCATACTATTTTGCGACTTCAGTCAAACCTTTTGCATCTTGCATTCGATACTTATTATACTTGATAATGCTATTTAGTTCTTCTAGTGCCTGAGAGTGCTCTTCTCAAACTATTTTAATATTCAGAAAGGTACTTTTATTTGGTTGCTACAGGATGGAGTCCTCTAAATTCTAATTTAAGCAGCTTTAAAAGTTCGGTGATAGTGTAAACAATGCACTAACCAAAAAGAAGCAGATATTGAAGATAGTTAAGATATCAGTAGCCCTATGTAGATGAGATTTCCCTCGGTGATTCGCCAGCTAGCTTGTAAATCTGATATTGAATCATCTGTAAAATTGAAAAGCAACTTAGAATAGAATTCTAATAAGGAAAAAATAAATATAACAAGTATATTTGAGGAGAGGACATCGATAACTCACTCAAAAATATAAAAACAAGACGAATATATATTTACAAGTTGTTCAGAAACTTATTATTTAATCGTCCGCCTCCATCCGATCCCAATCAGTGCCATCAAAATCATCCTCCTCTTCCGATGTTTCCATAGTTGTATCTTCTGAAAATTGTGCATCAGATGGCACATCAACAACATTAACAGGGATATCTTCTCTTGACCACCTCATGTCAACATCGGAAAATCTATTTGAGGGACCAATGTCTTCACTAGGCTCCGTCCAAAATGTATCTCCTATATTAGGAAAATTTTCTTCCTCCAAGTCATACAAATCAATGGGCACTTTATTCCTTGCATAAGAAACATTCTTTTCAATTGGGTCCTCCAAGTAAAAACTTGATGCACTTCATCCGTACTCCGTAGTTTGTTGAAGAACACATGGGGTTAACCCATATTCATCTATTTCATTATGAAACCAATAACATCTAAATAGTACAATAGAAAAATAATTGTAATAATCAACCTCAATGATATCTTGAATAGCCCCATAGTAAATAACCTATCCATCAATAGGATTTTCATCCCGAGCACTGGCAAAACTATCCGTTGATGCAGATAAAGTCACTCCACTATTTTGACACTTGCGTAAGGAATCACGTTGTACTGTACAAAATTGATACCCATTAATGAAATATGCAGTATATCTTTTGGTTGCCACCGTATTAGGTCCTTTAGCTAGCCATCTTAAATGATTAGGCACTTCAATATTTTTAACCTTCTCTTTGAACCAGTTTGCAAATTCTCGACTATGATTCCTTGCTCTTGTCCATGCATTTGATCTACTATTGCTATCAATTAAAATCTTATGTTCCCTGCAAGTATGAATAATTTAACTTCGATTATCAGGCATTTATAAATAAGGTTTAAAATTCCATATAATAACGTAATAAAAAAGTTGAAACTATATAATTACTATAATTTTTATATTACCTGATAAAATCTCAACTTGTTCATCTCCAGTATTAAAAATTTCGGCAGCCTCCGGGGGAGTGTAGCAAGATACGCCGCATAGAACTCACGGACTACATAAGGGGCATATATGACCAACTACTACTGTGTGGTCCACCATAGTCCGTGCTCATCCAACCCAGCATCCAATCTGGGCACTCCGTCTAAATCACAGGGTGTTTAATCTGGACTCCTCATGAAACTAGCAGACAGGTTTGCCTTGCCCCTTAGGCTCCAACCCCCGGTCATATATTTCTTTCATGCCCGCAACACACCATCTGGGATCGGCCAGGGGCTGAGATTGGGCTTCCCCCTGCTGAGTCTGTGAGGTGCTCTTGGACTCTGACTCGGAGCCGGAATGTGTGGGAGTCATCTCCGGCGAGCTACTCCTGCCATTTCTCTCAACCTCTTGTACCTCCTCTTCAGACTGGAAGGCACAACTCACTTCCATAGGTTCCCAAGCTACACAGGCCCGGGTCTGAGGCACATTTGCCAAGGGGTCTACCGAACCCTGTGCACCTCCACCGAGCCCTTGGATCTCTCGGTCTCAGAAGACTCATCTACCAATCTCCTTTGAAAGTTTTGGATTGCTCTTCTGTCCTTTGGAGGTATGGTACCGGCAAACCAACCAACAACCAATGTGAGCATTAAGATGTTTTAGCTAACTAAACACACAACAAAGAACAATGAATAAAAATAAACCAAAATCAGAAGAATTATTGATGCAACTGTAGGTTTGCAAATACGAGTGCAGTTACGACTCGCAGGGTGACCTACGAGTCGTATAAAGGCCCAGCAGAAATTACTTATTTTTCGAGACCCCGTTATAAGTTCTATCCATATATCGTCTGATCGCCAAGTCATACTTTACTCGATTGCATTTTATTGGAATTGAGATAATACCCCAGAGAAATTTGACTTTACTTTTTTGTTTTCGAAGTAACTCTCATCAACTAGCACTAGTTTGAGGTGAACTAGCACTAGTTTGATGTCAACCTTTAGGAGGGTAGAACCAATAAAGATTTCTTTTTCGATTCATCCCTGGCCTCATTCAAGAATTGTTTTTGATCCAATCCGCAGGAATCAATAAATGAGTTTCCAGAAATTGAAGATACAGATCAAGAAATTGAATTTCAATTATTTGTGGAAACATATCAATTGGTCGAACCCTTGATAAAGGAAAGAGATGCTGTGTATGAATCACTCTGATACAAATAGTAAATCGAGGTACCCCTTCTATGACAAATTTGAACCTTCCGTCTATTTTTGTGCTGTTAGTATGCCTAGTCTTTCCGGCAATTGCAATGGCTTCTTTATTTCTTCATGTTCGTAGAACTAGTATGCCTTCAAAAATGCTTTCTGATCTCAGATTCGAGACACATTTACGACTCGTAGGGTGACCTACAAGTCGTAGTCTTAGTCTCGTACCAAATTCCAGAAACATTTTCAAAAACTTAGAAAAGCTTACGAGACACTCACTACGAGTCGTAGCAGGAACTATGAGTCATATGTGGGTCTCGTATAAGAAACATGAAGGAACCACAGATGACTGATGCTTGCTACGAGGAGCCACTATGACTCATATGGGAACTTACGAGTCATAGGAGTGCCTCGTAGATGACTGCAGAAGGCATTTGTAGTGCGTAACGTTTTCCCACGCAAAACAACAAATCAAACACACAATTCAACATACTTGGCACACAATAACACTATCAAATACTTGACACATAATCAATTCCATACTAACATCAGAAATTCAAGACGACCATCATCCCTAAGAGTTAAAAACAGTTCCACATTACGTCAAGCACACTGATAACAATATACTTTCCAAACTCACACTTTACAACCATGAAACATTCCAAGGGATGCAATTTCCATTCATAACAATTCAATTAAATCTCACAAGTTAAAGCATAGGCATTACACCCACACCTCCTAAATTCCGATTCTAACAACAATTTAGATCAAGAGTGGGCAACAATCATACAATATATCCCATGAATTATAACTTTCGCATTCACCATCACCCATTCAAGAATTTCAACATGATTCGATTCACAACTCAACTCTTCAAAGCCTAAAAACCCTAGGTTACAGCAACCAAGCACACAGTCATATAGCGAACAAACTCATCACATAACCATGGAGCTTACTGATAGATTGGAGAAGTAAACCAAAGCAAAAGAAATTCGAAATTGCGCCGAAAACCCTAGAAATAGTGACTTCGCTGGAATCTTCACTGGAAAATGACATAGGTAGTCGGGATTTTGATCGGAAAAAGGATATGGATGATGGGAAGGGGTGTTCCGTCACCTTTTAGGGTTTGTAAAATCAATTTGAGGGTCAAATTTTATTTTGACCCCCTTTTAAATGAAACCAGGTTAGCTTGTTAAAACTGCAGATCGGGGCTACGAGACCCAAACTACGAGTCATAGGCTGTCCTATGACTCGTAGGTCCCGGTCTCTTAATAGAACCAATACTTATAAAAGTTTAGGAATTATACCTGAGCACTATGGACCCCTCTTACGACTCGTAGCAGACTCTACGAATCGTAAAGTTGGCTCGTAGTGTATGTGCCAACTTCTGATACTCACTAATTCTCTCTATGATGCATGACTATGAGTCGTAGTGAGGACTACGACGTAGGCCTGATTGTAGAGGCTGCTTCAAGTGCCATTTTTCAGATCTTCAGTTCTTCCATTTTCACCTGCAAACCAAATCTCAAAACAAAACAATTTCCAAAATATTACAACTGCACCAATATCTTTTAACATAAAAACAAACTCATAACTTCTACCTAAGAATCTCACAACCAAAAAACACTTAAAACAAACCAACACTTATCAACAATGCTTGGATTGCCTCCCAAGAAGCGCCTTGTTTAATGTCGTGGCTCGACTTTGTCATCGTTCTTCATCAACTATCATCGAAGGTCCACACCTCACTCTTCAACTCATTCGTGTGTTTCATGGATTGGCGAATATCAAACACGACTTTTGCATCATTTACCCTAAATCGTGGTTGACCTGAATCCATATCCACTAGGGCTCTCCCCGTGGCTAAAAATTGTCTCCCCAAAATGATGTGCACCTTAAAATCGACTTCGCTGTCAAGGATCACAAAATCTGCCGGAAAGATGAATTTATCAACTTTAACAAGCACATCCAAAAGGATTCCCTCTGGTTTTTTAATGGTTCGATCTGCCATAAGCAACCTTATTCTTGTCGGGGTAGGAGTACCAAGGACAAGTTTTTTGAATATAGCAAGAGGCATTAGATTGGTGGTCACTCCTAAGTCACACAACGCTCTTGTGAACCAATGGTACAAGGGATGGTGAATGCACCGGGGTCCTCTCGCTTTTGAGCAAGGCATCTGATCATAATCGCACTACATTGTTGAAGTTCTTGCGAGAACTCTTGGCTCAAAGTGCGTTTCTTGGTGACCAAATCCTTCATGTACTTGGCATACCCGGACATTTTCTCCAAGGTCACTAGAAGGGGAATGTTGATGGAGAGTTGCTTCAACATCGAGAGAAAGTGTTTGAATTTACCCTCCTCTTCCTTTTTCTTAAGCCTTTGAGGGAAAGGAGGAGGAGGTTTGGGAATTGATTTCAATTTCACGTGCTCCCTTGCCTCTTCTTGTTGCATCCTAACAACCTCAATTTCACCATGGCGCTTGGTCGGCAACCATGGCGTGCCAACTAACCGTTACCTATTGTCCTAATTAACCTCCCCTTGGTCAGGCTTGATTGATTAGAGGAGAACACATCAATCGAATTCTTTTATCTATTTCCCGTTTCCTATTCGCACTACCTTGGTCGGGATCATGATAGTAGGCGGGGTTTGGTGTTGGCCACCACCAAACAACAATAATAATAAAGGGAAACAGACAATACATGCAAAATCCCAATCATAGAAATGCAATAAACCTAGGTTATTTCAAGTCAACTACCCATGGTTCCTACAACCCCAAGTTGTGGGTGCTTAGCTACTCATGGCTAAGGCAAAACAAGCAAAAATGCACATACAAGACATAAATGAGCATTTTACCAATAACAATGAAGAAAATAGGCACCACAAGTTGCAAACCCACAAGCTTGATTGATCAACAATGAGTACAAGGCAAGATTTGCAATCCCCAAAATGAGTTTTCCAAGAGAATACAATAAACTACTTTTAAAAAAACTAAGAAAAGATTCAAAATGTGATTATAGAATGTCTCCTAGTCGAACTCTCCTCTCAAAACCTAACTTAAACTATATATAGTATTTACAAAATAACCCTAGAATTTACACAGAAAAGACAGCTGGCAGCTGATAAGTCTCGCAGTTACGACTCGTAGGATGACCTACGAGTCGTAGTCGGGATCTTGTGTCAGATTCTTGGCATCTTGGACTAAACTGATACGACCCATAGGTACGAGTCGTTGCTTGAGCTACGACTCATATGTTCTTCTTGTAGTCTTGACCTTCAATTTTTGGTCTAACATCTTGGCTCTCTGATTCTTGCTACGTCCACCTATACGAGTCGTAGTGAGGCTTACGACTCAAGATGGTCTCGTAGAGGTGACCTCCACTTAGCTGATTTCTGAATTTTGGTCTCTGATTCTTGCTACGACACCACCCTACGAGACGTAGCTTGAGCTATGACTCGTAGATGGGCTCGTATGGCCTATGCTTCAGCAAAATCTGCAACTTTTCTTCAAAATCATGCCAACCTAACTTTTCTGCAATATTAACACAAAGCACATCAAAGCCATATAAAGTCTCTTTCAGAACTCACAAAATCCCTTGTTTCAGGCACCAAATGTGTTGTATTTTGACAGTACATCAAAAGACCAATTTACAAAAGGATAAATACAACCATAACAACACACTTTTTTATTCATTTCATCCAACCTCACAACTTAGATCTTCTGAATTAGCATGAAAACACACATCACCAAGTTTAACACCGTACATTTAGATTAGTATACTGATTTTCCATATCACAGAGAAAACTGGAATTGGAAACTATAGGAAGAAGTTTCTACAATATTGACAAACTATAAAGGAAAGCAATGTGGATAGCCTGAATAGTTGTTGGTTATTCAAAATAGCTTGACTGGCTCAAAAATCACTTGCGGAAAAGGGAATGCTTGCAGTTCAGTTCATCATAATAAACAAATTTAAAAAAAACCAAATGGATTATGACGGTAAACCGTTCAGTAGTAGTCTAAGTTTCCCGGTCTATAAAGGTAGAAATGGTTTGGTAAGAGTTGGAAGGAATACAAACATAAGGATTCAAATTAAACACCACAGAAATCCAGCAAATCACACTTGGAATTCACTTAATTATAAGTAATAAGATACGTCAAATAAGAAAATAGATATGATGTTAAACTGGACAGCAGTAATCTGAGTTTCCAGTTTAGAAATGCAGAACAGGTTTGTTTTAAGAGTTAAAAGCAACACACAAAGGAGAAGAATTCAAACTAAAAAGAATATCTAGGAAATCAAACCAAACACACAGTCCAATCAAAACTAGATTGCAAGGTCTATTTAGGATAGAAGAGAACTAACACCCTAATGACATCAAGTTGAAAATTTTCCTACAGGCGCTAATACAACCTTTCCTGTTCCATCTATAGCCAGACACAGTTGAAAACAACCTAGGGCACATGCACCAAGCTATAATGCTATACATGCATAAATATTGAGCGGTTGCATAATTTCAATAATTACTCAAATTACATACTAACCTGAAAAATAATGCCTCATGGTCAATGTAACTTAGATCAATTTTGGTTAAAAAATACATCTTAACTTGATACCAATCGTACTCAAATCTTCCTCTTCCTCACTACATTATGAGATGGTGGAATATGGCGC
>JAPFFP010000002.1:3406267-3421101 GCA_026153255.1 Solanum medicagineum
TTCTTCTTTGAATGTAGAGAATTCAATCATAGACTGACTTCTTAATGACGATTCTAGAAAATGCATCACTTTCAACAGTTTTGTGTGATAAGAAGATACCACCTAAACTTAAAGGTAAATTTTATAGAATGATGGTTAGATCATCTTTGTTGTATGAGATAGAGTGTTGACTAATAAAAAACTCACACATCCAGAAAATGCAGGTCGTGGAGATAAAGATATTGAGATGGATGTATGGATATACCAAGAGTGATAAAGTTAGGGAGAAGTTACAGGTGGCCCATGTGGCTGACAAGATAAGGAAAGCGAGATTGTGTTGGCTTGGACATGTACAAAGAGGAAGTACCGATGCCCCTGTTAAGGGGTGTGAAAGGCTGGAGTTAGGAGTTACTCAGAGGGGTAGAGGTAGACCAAAGAAGTATTGAAAGGGGGAGGGGGTGATCAGGCAAGATATGACGAAACTTTATCTCACCAAGGACATGACCTTAGATAGAAAGGAGTGGAGGTTACGTATTAGGGTAGCAGGCTAATAGGTTAGTAAGGGTATAATGATGTCAGGACTTGTGATATAGTATATTAGTAGGTTTAGTCGATTTTATCTTGTGTTGTCATTATCCGTCTTATATTTGTTATTGTTTTTCTTACTTTTGTTTTACCGTTACTTTTTAATCGTATTTACATACTATCATTTGCTTTTCATTATTAGTCGTTCTTTCTTTTTTATGTCATTTTTTTCCATATCTAGTATTTTCTGCTTATGGGACTTGATTTTTGAGATGAGGGTTTTCCGGAAACAGCTTCTCTATCTCTAGGAGGTAGTGGTAAGGTCTGCGTACATTTTACTTTCTCCAAACCTCACCTGTGGGATTTCACTGGATATGTTGTTGTTTGTTGTTGTACTATTTTGTACTGTCAATGAAATAATCTTAGTGTTTCTGTATTTTTCTTTTATGTTGGTGTGTTTATAGATGAGCAAATGGGCTTTATCTATAATGAAATAACTTTTGTATTAATTGAATGGTTGCTAATTTTCATTATGAGGCTTAATTTTTTAGACGAGGGTTTTCCGAAAATAATCTCTCTAACTATGAGGTAGTGATAGGGTCACGTATATTTTATCCTCCCCATACCCCACTTGTGGGATTTCATTGTTGTTGTTGCTAATTTTCATTAATGAAGATCACTATTTTGAAATTTTTACTCATCATTTGAAATTGTCAATGAAAAGGTGTTATTTTACTTTCTTAAATCACGTGGCTCTCTTCCTCCAATCTTGTGTACCTGAATGAAGTATCTCTATCTTCTTTCTAGTATCTCCATCTTGTCAGAGAGAGTTCATGCCTACAAGTCTTTTACATATATCAAATTTGTTAATTTTCTTGATGCGAACACATTTCACTTGCTAACAAATTCAATGAACCCTAACGTTGATGTATTTTGTTCTAGCATGATACATGAGATTCTTTGTTTGATGACTTCGTCATATTATTTCAATTGTCTTCTATTAGTAAGTAGCACATAGTACTTATTAGGTGAATAACAAAAAAAGGACGATCATGGTATTCAGCAGATTATAAAAGAACAAAGACTTGATTGGACGGTAATCATGAGCAGATGACAAGCATGAGTAAAGAAAGGTCTTAATTTACCATTTTTGGTGGTAAAGAAGATGCTCATATATGCAAACATTACCTCTACCTTTATTAGTACTATTGTACTAGGTAAGCAAGAGTTACATAGGATAGAAAGTAACTGTGACAGATATTGAAAAGTTTTATTCCAGTATGATATTGCTATATGATATGAAGAAAAAATAATTATATACAACAAAAAATGAAAAAAACTTGATTATCTTCCTTGTGTTAAAAGCTATAGCACTCACGTAGCTCAGTTCCTAGCCCCAAAATTGATATCCTTGTAACAAGGGGTAAAAAATCAAGAATTAGCCTAAGCAAAATTTTAAGTGAGGATTCTAAGTTCCAATAACTTTTCTATGACGCTTGGATTTCCTGCCTCTCCCCCGCTTTGAGGGTGTCTTATTTGATGGATCAGCAACTGAACTTGGTGCTGTAATGTTGCCTGAGGTCTGCAGGGTTTGATCAGCTACAGGTGGGGGAGGATGTATGATTTCAGTAGCTCCAGGGGGAGGTGGGGGAGCCCAGTGTGTCTTATTTAATGGATCAGTAACTGAACTTGGTGTTGTAACGTTGCCTGAGGTCTGCAGGGTTTTATCAGCTACAGGTGGTGGAGGATGTACGATTTCAGTAGCTCCAGCGGGAGGTGGGGGAGCCCAGTGCTCAAGAATGTCGCGGTGATACCCCTGCAGACGACAAAAAAGCATAAGACGTAGCCAATCTATTATATCCTATCATATAACAGAGATTTGATGTCTAATGAACTGAAAATCATCATTTCTTGAAAGGAAAAGTGAAAGAAAAAAGAGCATTTCAAGGATAAAAGTATCATCTCGAGAAGTAGTCATGTATCATGCAACTGCACATTGCGTTTTTCCGACGAGGACCATAAGAATCTAAACATATTGTGAAGATTTAGTGTAAATTCTCAAGAAATCTGGCGCAGGGAGGCACATCTCCTATTTTCTTTTTTCTTTTCCATTCCATTATAGCAAGAATCTTTGGAAACTCCAAAAAGCAAAAATAAAAGATCACCTGAACCACAAAGTTGCGCCTTTCACAGTCCAAGAACATATTCACTGTCCAATTTGTCTTTGACATGATCTTATCCCTCACAATGGCGAAGCTAATTTGGTCTCTTGGAGTAAAACGATCCACTTCGTTAAACCAAAGACAAGCAAAGAGATTGGAGACTGGAATGTGCTCCCTTATTACTACACATCCCTCAGGAACATCTGCATGTAAAATAGTATGATCAAATGTTCATCGAAGAGATATGTCTATATCAGATTTGTGAAAAAGATTTAGAGAAAAGAGGTTTTACATCATTACCACTTGTAATAGGAAGTTTAGCTGTGGAATATGGGGTTAGACCTTCCTTTTTATAGAATTCAACTTGAAAGTCAATGGAAGCATTGTCAAACTTTGCAGCAGCCTTATTAGCTTCTGCTTCTACAAACACATCAAAGCGCCTATAATGCCTCGATATTGCAAAGCTGACATTTTTTCTCCACAAGAACCTGAAATTGAAACGTAAGTTAAAGAAAGTTTTAGACTAAGCAGTTGTAAAGAACAACAAAAGCTCTACATCCCTAGCCCAGCATTCAATGTTTCCTGTAATAAATAGGACCATTGAGCACTTTCTTGCATTTGCTCTTAATCTAAGTCACCCAGCAAGAACAGTTTTCATGAATGACATAATCATCCTTTAAAAGGAAAAAAGACATGTAAGACTTGTTCATTATAATAAGGTGTCATAGAAGTTGCAAAGCATTGTCGAAGGTTTCCAGAACACATTAGCGCTGTTCATAACACAAAGGTGACAATATCTCTCATTTTGCAACATTGAGATGCAGCAGAAAATTCACTACTGGTATGATAAAAATGATAGAGAATCTCCAGGCTAAAAAATCAGAGAGGTGACTAAATTATTGGCAACAAACATTCATCATTTCCAGAAACTTAGTTGATTCTAGCTAGAAACTCTTGGCGAAACTGTCTAGTGACAAATCAGGGGAAGCAATGTCTATACCTTTTAGAAGGTCACATGGGAGACTCTATAGGAGCCCGTACTGTCCTTAGTCAAGAGACAGGATTCAACCCCAGAGAAAGCAATATCATGGTTATGCTTTGAATATATGAAACGTGTATTTATTCTTGGATGTACCTTTCAAGTATTTGATACGGATCAACGACCAGTTCAAGTTTTGCATCAATCCATAGAGAATAACGAGCATTGGGAAAAAGCCTGTGAAGCAGAAGCTTTGGAACCTGAAATGCCAACAAGTACAAATTAGTCAGAATTTTACATATGCTACCAGTCTAGGATAGGTGAACTTGAAGCACTCAGCTAACATGCTAATGAATGGTTCTCAAGTACTGAAAAGCTTTTCTATACCATCAGGTAATAATTTCATGAGCATATACACAGAGCGGAAGAATACTGATTGAACAAAAGTTAAATGAGATTGGAAAAGAACAAATAATGTCTAACAAAAGGAAGTTCGAAAGAATATAGCCTTATCACACCGAAGGGTAAGGGCTGGCAGTCAATGAAGTGGGTAAAACCCATGGGAGGCTAGGATTCAAATCAACATAAAGAAGACATGCTAAGTAAGTTCTTCCTATCTGTGTAAGCCTTGGTGGCAAAGTTACCTATGTTGTGGGAGGTAGCAAGCACCCGGTGGAATAGTCAAGGTGCATGCACGCTAGGCTTGACACACCACCATTGTTGAAAAAGAAAAATAAAATAGAGGCAGCCATGCAGATGAAAATAGATGTAGGAATCGTGATTGTAATCTGGATGAAAAGCAATCCTAACAAATGAGGCATAGATGTCAATAACTTGAAAATTCTGGGATTACCTTTTGGGTGGCGGCAGTGGTGGAGGAAATCGGTTAGTGAAAACCAAAATGAGAAGAAAATTGCCACATACTCCTCTCAATTGTTTACATAGCTATTCTCCTTTCAGTGATAAGCACTCTAATAATTACCCATCCCCAACTAATAATGCTATCAAATTTCAACTACTATTCAGTATAGGTGATGTATCATTGAGAATACCAACCTTTCCATTTCGCCTCGGATCATCATAAGGTAGGTTGTGAACAATGGCAATTCTCCATAAGCCAATTCTCATGGTATCATCTAGCTCACTAGAGTTTCTTAAAAAAACTTCTGTTAGTTCATCCACAAACATATGGAAGCAGACATTTTTCTTTGCATATTCGCTGATATTTTTTGGTTGTCTTATCAAATCAAAAGCGCCTGTCCAAGAATGTACTTGTTACAAATCATAACCAGCAGACAAAACAAGAAATGCATCAACAAGTGAACTGAAAGATCAGTACCAAATATTGCTGACGCCACAACCACACCTCGACATGATTCCATCTCATGAAGGTCAGAATCATCAATGTCAAAACCTGTTTGATGTCCAGGCTTGATTCCTTTAACAAATCTATCATATGGATTTGCAGCAGAAATTAACACAAATGATACAAAGTAAGAGACATCGTGAAATGTGCAATAATTTACAACACTATCCCCCAGTATCTTATAGATGAATCCGAAAGGGAAATTCAAAATTCAAAAAAAATGGTGGATGAAGCTTTATATTACTCCATCCATTTCAATGTATTTGTCCGGTTTTTACTTGGCACAGAGTTTAGGAAAGTAAAGAAGACTTGAATTTTGTGGTCTTAAATTAAAGATATGTAGAATGTACCAAAATGTCCTTTAATTTGTGGTCTTAAACATGTCATGCGGAAAGTTGAAATTAAAGAATTGCCAAAAAAAGGAAAGAGACATTCTTTTTGAAATGGACTAAAACGAAAATAAGACAAATAAATTGAAACAGACGGAGTATAAGAATTGCCAGGTAGAAAAAATATCATACCCACAATGCACACTCATGGACTCTCTTACATCATATGAATCATTCCTTTGCTTCAGTGAAGGATATCCTCCAAACTCAGGTTTCCCTGAATTTTCTTCATAAATGTAAGTCAAATTGCTAACCCCGGGAGAAAAGGACGGTGCATCAGGCAGTAATGCAATAGCTTGTTCAACAGGAAGATAGCAGACTGGACATGCTGAAAGAATGAAAAGAATGTAAACATCCAGTTCAGAAACTGCAGCTTACATTTCATCACCTAAACAGTCCATTAGAGATAAACTTTGACAGAACGATGACATATTTTAAAATCTTAGTTTTGATAAGTGTATGACAGATTTAAACTTACGCCTTGGTCCTGTCCTCTTTTTATCTGCTGGTGGGGGTGGCAACGTGAAGCTTTCACATGGATTCCCAGGAGGAAGGGTGTATCCTTTAAAATATACAGGAGGAGGTTGGACAGTTGATGCACTTTGTCCAACATTTGCTCGTTCTACATACTCAATTTCCATAGAATTATCATTTTGTCCAGCTTCTGGAAATAACCTATTACTTATGAAGGGACTACGTCCTTGTGCATCTTCGCCTACGAAAGATTTGAAAATTGCAGAGGTCGTCAGAAAACGAACATAATGAAAGGGTATTGTCGTATTCTATCACCCACGTCATATGGAACAACCAAATTAACTCATTTATTTATCCATGTCCCAGGAGAAGACTAAAATAATGTACTGTGTTGGATCAGAATCTTCCAGTGTAAACTAGACATAAACAGAAAATCACCTTATGAAGAAAAGCCTAAAAAAGAGCCAAAGCCAAATGCCATCAAACCGAGGTAATGAATACAACATTTAGCAACCTCAAGCTATAACTATCAGATGACAAACAACACCAAATGTTCAAATTTGCAACACAAAGCTATATAAGATTGTTGATTTCTTAGTACCACGTGTAATCAAATATGCTATTTCCCAGAGGATTGGAAATGGCAGACTGTAACTCAAGCTCTAATCAGCACAAATCAAAACAGAATCACGTTGAATGTCTCAAAATAAACTGTGCTCCACTATGTTGAAAGTTTAAGGTGGAGCCCAAGTCCTAATCAAATAACCAGTCCATCAGCGACGCCTCAATCCCTGAACTAGTTGGGGTTCAGCTAATGAAACAACGGGGAAAGCAGCAACAGAAAAAAGATTAGAGATCAAACCTTTGTCAACAAACAAGACCCACAGGAAAACTGCTAGTGAAACTGCACACAATAGCAGCATCCCCACCTTCTTTCTTGGTGCGAATTTGTGAAACCCGGGGAACAATCCTTCTTTCTCCTTGAACATGTTTGGTGGCTTTCAGGGTGTAGTTTGTAATGTAATAGAATTATTGCAGCAAAAGAACCATAACTTCCAGAAGAACAAAGACCCAATGACTCTGTAGTCATTGTTAGCCCCTCAATCCTCCTCCTTCACCTCTCATTGTCCTCATTCCCCTCTTACACATGCAATAATTATCTTCCTAGTGTTCAAATCTTGCTACAAATTCACCTCCTAATGTGGACTACTTCAATAAAATACCCCACACTGAGGAAAAAACCTACTAAATTCGCCAAGAAAAATGACACCCAGCTCCCCAAATGATCACAGAATCGAAAATTAACCCGAAAATCCAACTTTTTTTCTTTCTATAGTACAAATCTTGGTACAAAATCCACCTCCTAATGAGGACCACTTCAATAAAATACCCCACACTGAGGAAAAAAGCACTAAATTCACCAAGAAAAACAGACCCAACTCACCAAAATGATCACAGAACAAAACATAACCAGAAAACCCAACCTTTTTTCTATCTAAAGTTCAAACCTTGGTACAAAATTCACCTCCTCATATGGACCACTTCAACAAGATCCCCACATCGAAAGACAAAAGAAAAACTAAATTCACCAAGAAAAGAGACCCAACTCTCCAAATGTTCATAGAATCAAGAATTAACCAGAAAATCCAACTTTTTTCTATCTAAAGTTCAAATCTTGGAACAAAAGTCACCTCCTAATGTGGACTACTTCAACTAAATCCCTCATATTGAGAAGAAAAAAACACTAACTTTTCCAAGAAAAAGGAGACCCAACTTTCCAAATGATCTGAAAATAAAAAATAAACCAGAAATCCAACTTTTTTCTTTCTAAATTTCAAATCTTTCCACTAAATTCAACCAGAAAAAGACACCCAATTCCCCAAAACAAATCTCCCAAAAGAATTCCAAAAATCAATTCTATGTAGATCCAATGACACCATCCAGTATTCCAAGAATACTGCTGCAGCTCCTAATGCAACAAAGCACTCACATTAAGAAGCAACCAATCAATTTCAATTTCAATTTCAATTTCAATCTTACAAATCAGAATTGAAAAACAATAAGCTGGTTCTTCTGGTTATAAATAAAATCTTTTTTCCTATATGATAATAGTAATAATAATTTTAAAAGGAGTACAATAAATGTTAATACTACAATTTAGGAACTTAATCAGAAGTTGTCTCTCGCTCTATGTATCTCATAATAAATAATTCAAATATGACTGGTGTAAAAAATAATGATACTTTTTTATATTTAATAATGAATTAACTTTGAAATGATTATTTTATATTGACGATTTGCCTATGAACGTGAAACTTTAAAAAGAATTTTTTTTAAAAAAATTTCGTATCAAATTAAATGTAATATCAAGTTAAATTACATTACGTAATCACTATGAAAAATATTTCATTATTCTATTTTATATAACTCACTTTCCTTTTTGGTTAGTTTGAGAAAGAATGATGTATTTATATTTGTCGTAATAATTTACTTTTAAAATATTCATTTTACTCTTAATAAAATGATTTATAGCTACTCAAACTTACATCACTTATTTTAGATCATATATTTTAAAAAATAATTTAAACTCCATAGTACTTCTTTTAAGATGGATAAACAAAGTAGTGTCGTATATAATAAAGCAAAAAGGCTAAGGTAACCATCAAGCACCAGTGGTCTAGTGGTAGAATAGTACCCTGCCACGGTACAGACCCGGGTTCGATTCCCGGCTGGTGCAATTTTTGCAGGGATCGATTCCCTGGTGCAATTTTTGCGGGGATAGCTCAGTTAGGACAATTGATATTGTGAAACAGTCTCTCTGCATTTATTATTTTCCACCAGAACATCATCGAATTTATGTTGTTTATCATCAATATAAATATTAAATAATTTTATTCATTAAAATTTGAATAACTAAAAGAGAATTACCTAATATTTTTATTTTTACCTGAAACTCAACAAGATATTTTACAAAATTTTGATGGTTGAGCTTTTCACAAGAATTAATTTCCTTAATGCTCTCGCATAACTTGTCTTATGGAAAATATCTCACCCAATGCAAGATTTATTTGGTTCAAGAAAATGATCATTAATTATAAATGTTTTGTTAGTTGCTCCACTTTATTTAGCGGCCGTTTGGTAGGAGGTATTAAAAAAATAATTCATGCATTATGTGTGATATTATTTAATATTATATTTGGTAGAATTTTATATTTATGTATAACTAATTCATATATTAGTTAATACATGCTACATGGTATTAACTAATACATTTTATTTAATAATATTAGCTAATACATTCTATTAAATACTATGGGTTTAAATATGTAAAGAGAAAAATATCCCTCGAATTCTTTTACCTTCTTTTTTATTTTCTTGATTTTATGTTTTATATTTGTAAGTTTGTACTAGTAAAGTTATTTAAATAAATTAGCTTATAAATGTATTTATTTACGGGTTCATATTTGTATAATATAAAAAATTAATAAATCTACATGTTACATTTTTGAATTTTATTTATTTGTAGGTTCATATTTACATAACATATAATTTTTTTATAATTGATTTAGTTGAGTGATTTTGTTGATACAAAGGTCTAATTAAGTGATTTTATTGATATAAAACAAAGTGCAATGACTATGTTAGGTAAATTCTTAAAGTTGATTGACCTTTAAAGATATAAATTCCGTATTAAAATTACAACTTGTAAATTTTCATGTGTAAATATAAATGATTTGTTCATTTTTACAATCGTTTACCATCTTTTCGATTTTAAAAGTAGATAATCTATCTCTATTTTCCGGAAACAGTCGCGCTATGTTTTTAAACATAGGGGTCAGGCTGCGTACATCCGACCCCCCCTTACCCCGCAATGGGCGGGAGCCTTTGAGGCATTGGGGTAATGTTGTTGTTTATAATCTATCTCTATTTAAATTGAAAATTGACGTTTTATGAATGATCAATTTATTAAGATTACATTTATTTATCCTCAAATAATTCAAGTGAAAAAATAGCAAACATGACGATGAAAATTGTTGTTCCCCTAACTAATTAGAAGTCATAATAAAATAATCTATTTTGACACAATTACATGAAATAGAAAGTTCCATAATAATTGAACGATATAATTGGAAGAAGTTTTTTATAGAATTTTAAACCAAGCACAAGATTAGATGGAAAGCAATGAACCAAACATTTGATAAAAAATAAGTCATGTGTTACTGATCCTGATTTACTAACCTCTGCGTTACTAATCTCTACGTTATCCATTTTTGTACCAAACGACCCCTTAATGTGAAAATGGCTCTTCCATGAGCTCCTTTTGTAGAGTGTACTAAGAAAAATAATACATCCATTATATTTGTGTATTATTTGTATCTTATTTGGTACTTTTTTTCAACCAATGTAAGCATTAGTTATATATTATGTTCTGTATTAAGGAGTGTATTATTAATACCATAGATTTCTAGGTATTTGTAATGCAATGATTTTAATGTGTGCATTGGCACGGTTAAAGTCTCAATTGCCCCTCAAAACCTTGTGTTAACCTAGCAGAAGTATTTCAAGGTAAAAAAAATTTGATAATGCCAATGGGAATGGATCTCTCAGTTGGGAGCTTGCTTTGAGCCTTACGAGGGTAGTAAGAACCAAATCACCCATGATTTCTTATTCACTAAACTTATCTTTATATTTGTAAAAGTTTGCATATTTTGTATATGGATACAGAATTTTTTTGGGGGGTCAATGGGTACTCGAGTACCTGGAACGAATCACGTAAATTTGTCCCTGACCATAAATGTGGAGGGTATCTTTAGAAATAATTTTTTTAATACAATGCATGCTTTTTTAATACATCAAATGAAATAGTGCATAAAAATATTCTATGTATAATAAGCATGACTAATACATGTATTATTAATGCAAATATTATTAATACACTCTCTTTAGCATTATTCTCATAGACTCTACCAAACGACCCCTAAATTTTCATATTCTACTTTTGGTGGTACTCATAACAAAAAAGTTAATATCTATTTTTATTTATTCAAATTAAAAAAATTAAAAGAAAATTTATAATGTTTTAATTTACTTATGAAGCTCTAGAAGAAAATTTGGTGAATCACACTTATTTTGATTCTTTAATTTTTTAGCATAATATTTCTACGGAAAAGGATCATTTTTACTCTTAAAGTATTAGAATTAGCTCACATATACACTTTAACTATATTTAGTCTCAAATATACTCTTACTATCAAACTATTGGGTCATTCCTACCCTTCACATCCAAAGCTCCGTTTGGCCTCACATGTGGCACCCAATGTGTGATGAATTTTGCCACGTGAACGTCACACAAGCATTCTACCAAATTAAAGAATCTGAAAATCCGACCCGTTCAAAAACCCTTAACTTAAAAGCTGATGAATCAAAATCTCTCTCGTCTCTGAGCATTGCCATGTCAATGTTGCTAATTGATTAACTGCTCGTATATTTAGCCAGCTTCGTTGTATAAATACAATAACTCAAAAAAGTAGTAGCATCACTTTAAGATCTCTGTAGTGGTTCTGGTTGTCTCTGATTCCAATCGCTCTTCCGAGCTGCATTCTTCAAAATCGAACGGAACTCCATGGCAATGCTCAGAGACGAGAGAGATTTTGATTCATCAGCTTTAAGTTAGGGATTTTTGAACGGGTCAGATTTTCGGAATTTTTAATTTGGTATCCTAAATGAAATGCTTATGTGAATGTTCACGTGGCAAAATCCGTCACACAACAGATGTCACATGTGAGGCCAAACAGAGACTTGGATGTGGAGGGTAGGAGTGACCCAATAGTTCAACAGTAAGGATATATTTGAGACCAAATATAGTTAAAGGGTATATGTGAGCTAATTTAATACTTTAAAGGGGGTCTTTGGTGTGATGGATAAAGAAGGTTAATCCCGGGATAACTTTTTAGTGGTCCTAAATTCATTGTATGGTTGCAAAAGATGAGATAACTTATCTTAGGATTAACAATTAGTCCTGGGATAAGTTCTCACTCCCTCAGGATCGAATAATAATCCCAGGATAACTTATCCTGGGATCCAAAAATACCCCTCCCCCCTTTAAACTCTCTTTTATACACTATTTTTATATTCATTTGTATTAATATAATTTTTAATAATATTTATAATAACATTCACAACCTTAATAATTGTTATTTTATGATAACATATTTTTTTAATTAAAAAAATTACATTTTATAAATACAATTTCTGTTTATAAATATGTTATAAATTGAACTTATTTGTCTAATACTTATATTGATTTATATTTTGATTTCTCTTAAAATGTCCACTTCACTATTAAATTACATATTTTTAATTAAATAGTTCATTAATCACTTAAAAATTGTATTTATATATCAATTAAAATGTAAATAACTTTAAAATTTAATAATAATTTTTTTACTTTAACAAACTTAAATGAAAATTTTATTTTTAAGCTAAATAAGATGCAAATTTTATTTTTAAACTAAATGGGATGAACGTTCTATTTTTTAAGCTAAATGAGATAAAAATTTTATTTAAAGCTAAATAAGATGGACATGTTGTTTTTAAGTTAAGTAAGATGAAAGTTTAATTTTAAAAACACATGACATAATCATGAAAATGCATACATAAAATTGTTTACGTTAAATAGGATGAAAATTTTGTTTTAAGAATGAATAGCTAAAGCTCACAAAAAAATATTTTTTTAAAAAAAACTAAATAAGATGGAGGGTATATTTGTAAACAAACAAGTTATTCTTAGAAATTATGCAATGAATAGTATTTTGAAATATGACAAACCAAATAAACAGTAAAAATTACTCTCAGCATAAATAATCACATCATAACTTATTCTAACATAACTTATCTCAACATAACCAATTCCATCATAACTTGTATCCAAACTAAAGGACCCCTAAGGATAAAAATGACCCTTTTCCGATATTTCTATAAAAAGAGTTCTATTTTCTCTTTGTCAGCTGTTAAAAAAAATCAACAAATCAGATTGTTCATTATCTTGCTGGAACACTTGCTTCTTTATCTGGATTCCATGTAGTGGATTGCTAATTTTCCATTTTTCATTATGGATATATTCGTATTTGATTTGAATAATTTATGATAAAAGAAAATCATTTTGTAAAAAAATTTACAAGTTATGAAGAAACTTATGTATTTCTTATACAAATAAAATATGAAATATTTAACATATCAATATTCAAATCTTAGACAAATAATCTTACATTACTAACAACTAGCTTGGAGTGCCACTCTCCCAGCTAATAATAAGTCATTAATACCTTGGAGTGCCACTCTCATCAAGAAAATTGAGTGTAAATCAATGTATGCCTCTAATTGATAAAATAGTATCGCGATTCAAACGTTGAACAACTAGATTTTTATTCTATGTTGGAAGACTTCAACTTATTAAGAGTGTATTGTTTGAGATACAAATCTGTTAGGCACAAGCCTTCATGTTACCGAAAAAAGTTTACAAAAAATCTAATTCATTTGTCGGAGCTTCTTATGGAAAGGATCCAGCGAGTACAAGTCAAAAAGCCCCTGTAGCTTCTTATGGAAAGGATCTAGCGAGTACAAGTCAAAAAGCCCCTGTAGTGTAGAATAAGTTGCGTCAAATAAAATCTCCAGGAGGACTAGACATACTTGACTCAATCATATGGAATGAAACTGCAATTACTAAACTTTTATGAACACTAATGCAGAAAATAAATAGACTTTGGGTGGTATGGCTCCATACTTTCTACATAAAACGGTATCAAGTAAGAGAGATTGATACACCCAAACAGGCAAGTTGGGTGGTAAGGAAAATCTTTGATGCTAGGAGGATGTTGTCAAATATGCATTCTGATTTGAATAATTATGCAATTGGAGGTAAATTCAGCATCAACAAGGTTCATCGAGCAATCCAATCTGTATGGCAAAAAGTACAATGGAGCAACTAGTATTGTTGAGTGGATTAGTACTAAAACACCAAATTATTCTATGGTTAGCTGTACAAAGGAGACTTGCAACAGTGGATAGACCGAAAAAATGGAGAATACATGTGGCAAAAGAATGTGTATTATGCGATATCAATATAGATGAAACTCGGAATCATCTTTTCTTTCAATGCTCATACACTCGATTTATATGGAACATGATAAACATATGAATTGATGAATAACGATCAATTTTTTGGAAGATATACATGGTATGAGAGGGATGAAAGAAGATTTTAGAGGAAACACAGAACCAAGGAAGAAAGAAGTAAAGAAATAGTTTCGACAATTTACATTATTGACCAAAGACATAACTAGATTTAATTGCTTTTCATGTTAAAAATGTTGTGCAATATTTTTAAAATGATTGATATAAAATCTTTTAGTTGAGTCAACCAAAAAAAATCAGCTACCAAACGATCTTTTATTACATACTTCTCGAAATTTTTATGGGACTCACCATGAAAAGCTTCTAATATTTTGTGAAAGGAACAAATTACATTTAGCTATTTTATCCAAAATATTAGATTAACTAAAAAAATTAACATTTTACCTTATAATATATAGTAGTTTTTAATAATAATAGAAAACTTTGTTACTAAATTCCATAATTCTTACATCACTCTTTTTTTTGATAAATTAAAAAAAAACATAAATAAAATACTATTTTAAAAATTATTTCTTTCATATCAGTTTATGTGATATTCTTTGATTTGGTAGGACGAAAGAATTAATTATTTATCTTTTTAACTATCCAAATCCGGAGGCGGAGAAAAATTCCTAACTCTTTTGACCCGAGTCTCACTTGGACTCGGTTTTAGTAATTTCGCCCAATTCCTGGGGTTCCTCATCAGCTCAGAGAAATTGGAAGAAAATTCATCATGAAGTTTCGATCAATGAAGCTGTCCAAGAAGAAATTCATGTGTTTTCAACCAA
>JAPFFP010000002.1:3462358-3480090 GCA_026153255.1 Solanum medicagineum
AGGTGGCGACTCTGTGTCATTTCGAATCTCGAGAATTGGTTTGGCTCAAATCAATTGAGTTTTGAATCGATTTTCGACTTTCGAATTATTTTCAATTTTCAAAAGTTTTAACTCTTTTTCTTTTTAAGAGTCGGTCATTTTCCGGCGTAACAGTATTCATGTGATTTTTCGATTGAAAGGTAAGTATCAAATACACGTTAACATTTATAAAGCCCTTAAATAGTTAGACGTGTGTATTTGCATCAATTTTTGTATTTTATATCTTATGCATTTATATTGAAAGATACTAATATGTAGTTTATGCTTTCATATGCTTTTAAATTGAATGATAAGTACTAAATACATTCCACATAGGTATACTTTTCAATAGTTAGAATTTTTGTACATGCTTGTATTTGAAATCCACGGTTAGATAATTATATCAATATATATTTTGTATTTAAATATACAAAGAAATTTGATATATTTCACGAAAAAAAAGTGAATATAACAACTTGCTTGAATCAAATGAAAACAATAAAATCACACATAAATGGATATAACATGAGATTTTAATGCATTAAATATACAAAAAAAAAATTAAAAATTTTTACGAACAAAAATAAAATACAACTTGCTTGACTAAAATAAAAACAATTAAATATAAGCAAATTTAGCCTTAAAATTGAAATTGTATAATAATATTTAATACAATTAAGGGAAGATTGACAATTCAAAATATGATAACCTAATGAATGTAATTTGTTGTTACTATTTTAGAGAAAAAAAAACGGTTATATACTTTCCTTAATAACATATACATAGTATATACTAATATTAACATACTAAATTAATTGCCCATATTTTTGTATTTTTTTTCATATAACTTGTAGCTATTAAAGGTAATTATAATAAATGCAACTAGAGAAATAGCATAATCCATAAAATATAATCATTTATGTAAGTTCCTCTTAGATTTATATGACGTTTGGGTTTAACTCATCAAACAAGTCCGCTAAAGATAGCTTGGAATAAGAATTTACAAACCTTGAAGCAAGTAAACATATATTTTCACTATTTCAATTTGATTGTCTGATTTTAATGATAACCGTAAATTATTTTGTAATTTTATCCTAATAAAATATGAAACAAACTCATCCTAAAGTAGATTAATTTTGCTCAAAAGATTAAACGTATTGATTTTCATGAAATTAAATAATAAGTAAAAATGTACCGGAAAGTAAATTAAATGAGGATGACCATTTAACATTAATTCATGAGTTTTTTCTACAATAAATTTCTTTGAGAAATTTATTTTAGTGCCGTTATTTGTTGAGAATTTTTAGCTTTAAATAATCAATCTCAAGTAAAAAATGTCTAAGCTGTAATATAATTTATTGAAATAAATGTATATAATTAAAGTAAATGACATATTTTATATAATTAGGAGACATGTGAGAACAAGTTAAAAAATAATCAGAATTTCAAAGGTAACGTGCACTATTTTAACAATTTTACTACGACATTATATTTGTAATATTTAATAATTTTGTCAAACAAGCATTTCATGATGTTCGCATAACTTGAATTTTAATTTTTATTATAATTAATATAATTAAAACACACTTTCAAAAAATATAAATTGATCTTTTATTATATTAGTTAAGAATATATATTCACTAATTAATATATTCTCAAAAGACATTATATATCTTAAATATTTAATTTAATGTTATTTATAAATACCTTTATAATTTTTTAATGTTAAATAATTAACTTTTATTTTTAATATTTAATATAACGTTATAATTACATTATTACAACCAAACAGGACAGAATAATTACTAGGTAGAAATTACACCAACTCCAATCACCAGGTGACTTTTCAAACAGATCCTTGGTAAAAAAAGTATTGCAAGGCTTGAATTGCCAACGTTTCCTTGAATTTTTTTCTTTTTTAATAAAAATAAAAAAATTAAGAGTCGAAATGAAGAATTGAACACATGCCAACAAAGATAAAAATAAATAACCAAACAACTGAACTCCTCAGTTTTCTTAAGAGTTGTTTCTGTGGTGCTTTCACTTTTTTCCCCTCCTAAAAGGAACTTGTAAAAAGATTAACAACTCCATAATTTGGAAAATTCACTTCTCACATTGTGAAAATGGATTGATTGACAATATGATATTTTTGAAGGTGTTGATTTCCGTTACAAAAGGTCCATCAAAAACAACTTTTCTACCTTCACAACACAAGGATAGAACTGCATACCCACTACCCTCCTCAAATCTCATTTGTCAAACTATGTTGTCGTGGTTGTATGTTAGGGTTGAGTAATACAACGATGCTATACTACAAATAGGATTGTGCTGACATCTTTCAACTTGATGAAGCCAGAATCGCGATCACTTATCGCAACACTACATGTTTACCTGTCGATAAATCCTCGTTGAAGTTGCTGAGCCTGCAAATTTTGTTGTCCATGAAGAAAACAACCTATCCTTGGTTGAGTTAACAGAGTGGTTCAAGTGTACAAGCACAATGAGCTTAGCCGTCGTTCAACGAGTAAATAGTTGGGGAGTGTAATAAAATAACACTCATGCAAGATATCCAGAATTCACAGAAGGGGGTTCAACATCTAACAAAATCACAAATGTATTCATTTAGAACAAAAATCAAATGACAGTTACAGGGGAAAAAAGACCATATGTTTCTTCTTTGGAGCACCTATTGTACCTTACATTCAGACATTCTCGTCGTCCAAAATGGTAGAACGTCACTTGAACATTCCGAAACTCATCATAAATCATTATTGCAATCTGATTGAAGACAAAAACACATTAGAATGAACCTACTAAGCATTATTCAATTAGCAAGAACTACAATGAGAATGGCCACAAGATATATATGCTAAAGTTTAGACTTAAGACTTATATGGGGAATCAATTCTTTGACAATCAGGTAGCACATGATTCACAAAATCAACAGCAAAAGTACTTTGTAGTCAATCTAATCAAACAAGTACTGAAAAAATGACAACAAACACATCAATCGCCCAAAGTCCGCAGTCAATCTCAAAATGCATCAATATATTGTTTAAGGATGATGTTGCTCCCTATGGTAGAATTCTCAAGTATTGGAATTGTTCACATTTCATCAGGTTCACAGTTTACTAATGGAGGTTCAAACTCTAGTTCTCAGCAGAAGTTCACATCTTAAGTTATCTCGGGCCTCTTCTTAGGTCACTATAAGCTGATATACAAGGCTTCAACTTGTACAAGACTTCTCGTTTTAACTTCGGTTGTCTGCAGGGGCACCATCTAAATGATTCATGATATGAAGTTTAAGAAGTAACTATATACAAAATCACTAGATGCCTCCAGAACAATCCCAGGAAACTTAAAATCTGGTAAATATATTGATCTATCTATCAGCATAACAAAATGCGATAAAATGCTTTGGCATCAAGTCGAGCTTTGACCCTCACATAATCTATAATCACAATGAGCTAACTTAGAACTTGAAAATGTAAAGATCCACATTGATAATATACTTTAATGGAAGCCAGAGTTCACAGAAAGAGAGAGACTCCCATGTTCTTATTGAGTGTTCTACTATTATTCTCTAGACTGCTTGGAAATAAACTTCGCTTGAACTCTCTGTCATTCATCATACATCATCATTGCAATCTGATTAAATACCAAGTATTAGAATGTCGCTTACATCTTAACAACTACAGTTGGAAAGGCAAAATTTATATACTTAGCAACTTTCTGTCGGACATACTATCTGACTCTGTTTTCCTGAAGCTTAATATGGAATTAAGGCATCAACAATCAGTATCAGCTGCATGATTCACAAATCTGCAAGAAATATGTATTTCTGCATCAATCTAAAAGTAGATAGGCACAACAAATACCATCAATTGCATACTTTAAGGCTCAACGACATGTCAATATATGTAGACATTTTCGTGAATAACATATCACTCCTGTAAACCGAACATATAAGCATTTAAGAGTTCTGAGCCAGAGTTATGTTACAAGAATTTCAGCTAGTCGGGGTTTTCGTTGTAGACTAGAAGGACAAACAGGATAAAAGGCAACAATACAACCAGTCTAAAATCTCAATTCAAATTCCGATGCATTTTCTGACAAACTCTTATAATAGACAAAGATCAGTCTATTCTTAATAGTGAAGATAGAACAATTGTGCCAGAAACAACCACCTGACATGGTTAATTCGATTGGGACACATTAATCTAATGAGAAATATCATGTCAACAAGTTAGGTATGTGTATTAGCACAATGTGACTTTCATGGTCACATCATCATGTTTAGAACGAACTCCGTTACGTCCTTGGATGAATGATCAGTTGTGTACACATTATATGGATGAGTTAAGTTACATTGACCAAAAGCCAAACTTTATCTCAATACATTAATAAATCATTCGGGGATTCATCGAGTTAATGCAATTATTAGATGCATTCATTGGTCAAACATGAATACATTAAATTAACGAAACAGGGCCAAAAATGCTCCTAACTTATCAAAATTTGTTTTATGATTGCCCTTCAATAACTTATTTGGCCCCTAAAGCCCTCACATTTTTCTTTTGGCTTAAAATTGCCCCTAAAAATAATGATGTGGGCTTGAAGGAGCTAATAGATTAATGGAAGTCAATCATAGAACAAACACGATAATTTAGGGTCATTTTTCCCTTTTCCGTTTTATTTATTCAAGACCGATGGCGATGTTTCAGAAAACATTATCTGACGTAGTGTTTGGGGGTGGGGTGGGGTGGGGGGTTCTTATGGAGGAAGAGACGGGATGGGTCTGAGGAAGAAGATTACTGATGGAGAAGGGGTAATTGGTCAAGCTCTGAAGATAGTGTTTCCCTTCTATTTTTATTGCTCAGAAGCTCTTCTTCCCTGGATTAGTTAGACTCAAAAGTCACATTTTTTTTCATAGGCTATTGTTGCCAGTAAAGTGTGTGTAAAGTAGATGCGTTTAATTTTTTCTACTGTAAGTCATTAGGAGTGTAATATGTACACATTGATTAACGTTGGACTGTTGGAGCGTCTAATAGGTAACAACCTAGGGTGAGATGTCTAAGTGAAAAGTGATGATCACTTTAGGGGTCTGTGTGTGTATCTAGCTGAATAACTGAGCAAGTGAAAGTTTACAGAGCGCAATCTTTAAGAAACTTAAGAGCAAACGTAAATTCTTCATTGTAAGGACATTGATGAACATTAAATCATGCACCCGACAAACTAATTCTCGTAGCAGATCCATACAATAATTCACATAAAAAAAAGAAGCAGTAAATTTACCTTCAAGAGTCCAACCATAGCTTCGAGGAGTGGCAGATAACATCGAATTCAGCAATGCTGAGGCCGTAACAGTGTGATAAGGAAACATTGTTTCAACTCTTACACAGCTCATTTCAACAGGTGACCTGCAAAATACAAACAAAAATTGTATCCGGATCAAATATCATAGACAAAAATAAAGCTTTTCTTTTCTTCTTTTAACCACTCCCCAGAGCACCCACCTTCTTGCTACCTTGGTGACTCAAACCCACAATTGGAGGTGGAGAGTACTTAATATCTTCGTAACCCCTCTTTGTCTATACAAATATAAAGCTTTTCTTTTCTTCTTAGCCACTATCAGGACCTCCCCCCTTTTTGCTACCGTGGTGATTCGAACCCACAATTGGAGGCAGAGGGTACTTTATTTATTATTTAATAATTCTATTTTGTCATTCATTCTATCTTTTTATGATATCTACTACATACTCTACAGTTTCTTATAGATTTATCATTCAAATTATAGACATATGACATTATGTAACAACAGAGAACAAGACAATCTATCCAAATATCATATTCATTGAAACAGTACAGTAAAATACAATACAATACGATGCATTATGAAACAACACATAACAACCATCCAAACAAAGTGTAAACCCCTCATGGGACCTCCCACCTTTTTGCTCCCTTGGTGATTCAACCCACAACCGTTAAGGTCGGAGGTGGAGGTTCCCCTAGTCTATACAAAAAACAAAGGATACATACTCACAAAATTGGTTGAAAAACTTAATTTTTCTAATAAATGTGTATATAATCTATATGGGTCAATAGGAAATGTAAGAAATTAAGGGTAAATTGCTGAAATAATTGCTGAAAATGCAACAACAACAAAAAGGGGTTCGGGCAAATTGACCTGAAAATGCGAGCGGTGAGTGGTTTCTGTGAAGGGATACGAAAAGGGGAAGGAGAGACCTTTGGCTTGGAGCTGCCGCCAAGTCTTACGGCGGATGTTCGGCCGGAAGTGGTGGCTTTGCGGAGGAGGGACCTGGTGGTGATGGTTGCCATGTTTGCTGAGTTGGGGGTTTTAGGTACGGAGATTTGGGGTTATGTAGTAGTTTTTCTAGTTAATATTTTTTTTTTTATATATTCTAATTAAAATATATAAGTAATTTTAAAACAATACTTAATCATACAAGTAATTTTAAAATAATGCACAATAAATTCTTATCCAGTTTTGAAGGTAAAAAAGTTCTTTCCGATGGATTCTTGGCTTAAGAAAAATAATTTAAAACCACCAAATATAATTAAAAATGAAGAAGTCATGACAAAATATTGTTGCCATTCTAAAAAGTACTTGCAAAGTAATATAGTAATCAAATTACAAAAGATAATAAACAGTAACAAAAATCGAAGGACAAGAAACTATATCAGTAACAATATAATTAGTAGTATGGAAGGGTAAGTGAGATAGTGCTTTACTCAGTATTTACTAGTATTTTACGCTAATTCATATCCTACACAACTTTCTATATACAATCATGTTCTCGATTAGATGTACTTGCTCCATGTCATATCTAAACACCTCACTTCAAGAAAAAATTCGGTATATCTCTAGAGTTCAGTCCAATCGAAACCATCTGTAATCAATTTCTCACACCTCCATATTTGGGGCATCCATGCATCTCCTCTTCACATGTCTGAAATATCTTAGTCTCGCTTTTCACATCTTGTCCTCCATCAAAGTCTACCTTGTTCTCAATATCTTCATTTCTAATTGTATCCTTTCTAGCATGTCCACCCACCAATCATATATAACATCTTCATTCCTGCAGTTATTTTTTTGTGCGTGAGAATTTTTATAAATCAACACTCTACTCCATACTATATAATTGATCTAACTATCACATTGTAGAACTTTGTATTTAAATTTTTTGATGACACATTTTTGTCACACAACACTTCCGATCCACACCAATACAATGTCCGACATCATCGTTAATCTACCAATTTTCTTGAATAATAAACCCAAGATATATGAAACTTTCTATGGCGACGTATATAATTCTGGAAAAAATTCAAACTATTATTTTATCGATCATGTCATTTGATATAAGATTTAATTAATTAGACTAAAAATCCCAAAAAAATTATTTGTATATTTAATAAAATGCTAGATAAAATCACAATTAATAAACTTTATGTGTTTTCATAATTTCTTGCATACTCAAAACAACAAAGCGCCTGTAGCTCAGTGGATAGAGCGTCTGTTTCCTAAGCAGAAAGTCGTAGGTTCGACCCCTACCTGGCGCGTTTTTTTTTTTAATTTTCGTGTCAATCAAATTGTACTATTGATTGTTGTTATCATTATTGTCATACGTACTGTGGTCGTAACTCGTGAGTGTTGCCACCAACATAATACTTATTATTATTATTATTATGTTCTCGTTGTTGTCTTAAGTATTGTAACTTTTAATAGTTGTCGTCAAAACTACATCTATAATACAATGATTGTTATTATTATTGTTGTTGTATAAGTATTGGCTAGTGGTGAATTCACTATTCATGAAGTCAATGTTGTCCTGAGGGACATAAGCCTTTTCAATATAACATAGTTCACCAAATCGAGGTATAATCTCTCAGGACTCCAGAGGAACAGAAACTTAAGACACAGCATTCATCTTCATTCGTATAGCAAATAACAAAGAACTAGAAAAAAGATTATATTTCAAAAACTAGTCAAAGGTTGAAGTTACAAGTCTCTCTCTTATGGTTTCATTATAAAAGAACAGTCAATCTAGTACTACTACAAACCATGCCACGTACATTATATGTATCGAGTTTAGCTCAATTCGATCTACTTGCAGTCTAAACAAAATTGATATCACGCATATCAATCCATTCCTAAGTATATGCATGATAGTTGCCAGAAAATGCTTCAAAATGTCCGAAATGCATCCATGGGATGCCTTCATAGCGCCAGCATCATTGACATTACTATTAAGAAATGGTAGAACGACCAGAGACAGATCTAAGATTTAAACTTGATATGTTTGGAAGTTATGGTTTTAAAAATATAATTTTCTTTTTTTTTTTGGATTTTATTGTTTTTTTGAAAAGTATATATCTATATTCCATCCACCTTGTCTATTGGTTAGGATCTGTTTGGATTTCTTGAGCCAATTCCCTTGTCAGCTTGTCAGCGCGATCATCTTGCCCACCAGCAAAACTATAAACTCTGAACGCGAACTGGAAGGCCTTCCATAGCAGTTTACGTGATCCCTTTTTTCGCGTATCATTTTTTGATCCACCTCTTCTCTTTGCTTCTCTACTCTCCTGAATCAACATTCAAGTATCACTTTTCTTGAAAAGAGTTCAATAGATCATCAGGGACCGATAATCTTACTGCATACTACTAGTTGCATTGTACTTACCTTCAGGGCAAGTTCCATGCAGTTTGAAGAAACATCTACCATTAGTTCTTTGATACGTACGAGGATGCTGAAATCAAAATGAATATTATGGCTTATAAATTTCTTGGCCTCTTCATCTTTTGTTCGTTCCAATGTGTCGATTTCTACTTTGATCTACATGATAGAAATATTTGTTAGAGCTGTTATTATAAGCAGTTGAGGAATGAGAGGTGAGACTATCGACCTTGTTGAAGTAACTCTCAGCTTTGTCAATGTGTTCGCCAACAGGTGAGACTATCGACCAATTTTTTAGAGTAGTGGCTATTGTGTCTAACTTGGAATACAGTGCTGCTCCCAGTCTCAGTTCTTCTAACTTTTTGGTAGGAAAATCTTCAAATCTAGATAGAACTTGAGACTCATCAGTTAATTTCTCAAGATGAGATTCTACATAGTCGTGAAACTTGATGAGCTCGGACATATCTGATGTTTTAAAAGAAGCAATCTCTGTGTTTAGCTTCTTGATTGTTTTCGAGTAATTTTTAACATCCTCTTCGATTTGGTGGAAATATGCTGACCTGATACAAACGTTGCACGTTTTAAAATGTAACTCAAACTTCTGAAAAAATGTGCAATCCTTCCAAGGAATGAGTGAAGAATTTTAACAAGATTACCTCTTTGTCATCTCTGCTAATGCATCAGCCATTCCCCGTTTACCTCCAGCTGAGGCACCAACTTTCCCCATTCTGTGATGTGATGGACTATCTAAACTAGAGCCTTCGACTTGGAGCTTGAGAAGTCGATAAAGATTACCCATTTGAGTTGATCTTTTCAATTTAGTGACTGCTCTCTTAACTCGTAACACGCCCATGAATCCTAGTGGTGGTGGAGGTGTAGGTCCTTTTCCCTTTGGCATGGGTGGAGGTGGTGCAGGAACGGCTCCATTTGAAGCCACTGGTGGAGGTGCCATACCCTTTGATCCGATGGAAGGTGGTGGTGGAGGTGGAGGTGATATTACGTTTCTGGATGTCATGGGAGATGGTGGTGGTGGAGGTGGAAGTGTTATTTTATTCGTTGTTGTCTTAGGTGGCGATAGAGGTGGTGGGGGAGGAAGCAGAGACGGAGGTGCTATTACATTTCCGGATGTCATGGGAGGTGGTGGTGTCGGAGGAGGAGGTGTTAGTGTTATTGTATGTGTTGTTGTCTTAGGTGGCGATGGAGGTGGTGGGAGAGGAGGCAGAGACGGAGGTGCTATTACATTTCCGAACGTCATGGGAGGTGGTGGTGGGAGTGTTATTATAATTGTTGTTGTCTTAAGTGGCAACGGAGGAGGTGGAGGCGGAGGTGTAACTATGTTTCTTGATGTCATTGGTGGTGGTGGGGGAGGAGGCGGAGGTGTTACTATGTTTCTTGATGTCAAAGAGGGTGCCTTTATGACATTTGAAGATAATGTGAATGGTGCTAGTGTAGATGCTGCCTGTTCTTCTACATTTGATCTCAACTCAGGGAGTGTAGATGGAGGTAAAAACATGTCTGACGAAACACGACTTGACACTAGCTGATTACTTGGAGAACCAGTCCGACAAGTTCCTCCGTCTTCTGATACATTATCCATATCAGCCAACATTTCAAAATCATCCCCTGCTTTCACTTCAGAATCAGGCTTTGCTTGTATTTCTGATTTTTGTTCACTGAAGTTGGTTGCTAGCTGAACAACATGATTAGGATCTTGAGCTGTTGCATAAGGGAGCAAGTCGAAATAGAGGCGTTTAACATCAATAGGATTCAGCTTCTCAGTTTCCTGACCCTTGAGTTCACTCTTCAGTGAAGTACTAATTGCCGAGGAGAGAACTGAAGTTGGAGTAGGCGGAGGGCTTGAGAGGGAGGACTCGTTGTCTGAGTGAGACTCCGGAAGACCCCTCCTAAATGCATCAGATGAAGGACTTCCATCTCTCGTCTGGTCATCCTCGTCCATCATATCAAACACTCTTTCAGTGGCTATCTTAATCATCTCGTCAAGCAATACCAATCCTGAAGAGTGATCGTTTAAGACATAATTAAGTAAATAAAACACGTCATATATCAAATGAAACATTCCCACAATTCAACAGTAGTGACAGTAAACAAACAACACATAGCTCTTTGCCATTTAGTATCTTCATAAACATTATGACATACCATAACGCCTTAGATCGTTGTGGAGGTTACTGTATTCCTCATCCAATTTCGTTATGAACTCATCATCACCCGTCCATACAGCCCCGAGAGATTTCAAAGTATCACACAAGCATTGAAGTGCCTGATATATACATGACAATTTTGTAATCAAAGTTACAATCTGCTATAGGAGAACTGTTCTCAGTGTAATACACAATTCAGTGAGTAAATAGGTAACCTGATCCATTCCTGCTCCATCAATATTTGACAATGGGAAACTCGGGTTGATGGAAGGATACATTTTATGCAGATCCTTCACTGTTAAGATCAGCAACTGTCGAAAATCATTCACATACAACACGAGTTAAGAAAAGACTAGTCATTGTTCTTGTCTGAACACTACAAGAAAAACGTTTATTCGCAATGGATTAGTTGCAAAAGTTATAAGTAACCTCTGCACATTGCATCAGAAGTGACAGAACACTACCTCATTTAGGGATGGAGAGCCAGAACACGGCGAGAGGTCAAGCAAATCTCTCAAGCTGAGGATCTTGCTCCTGAGCGCTGTCATTATAACGAAGTTGCCTGCCACTCCACATGATTTGTGAACTCTGGAGCCTTCAATGAAGGATGTTTTCTCAGTCTCATGCTTGCCATCTTCCTGCTGGCAATACAAACGCCGTTACTCAATGACAGGAAGATCATCGATATGCCTAAAGACAAGATGAACAACTATATTTTCGAGGTTCTCAAAACCTCATTAGTGTTGAGTGGGTCCCTCCAAATGGAGGACTCACGTGAAAATCACTTTGTCAAAAAGGAGATGGACAACCCAATTTTTCAGCTCAACAAATTTGTGTCAACAAAATAGCCACCTTTTTTGAATTATACGGTTGGTTAATTACCAACTCACCAACCTTTTCTTTTTGAATTGTCAACAAGAGCAGGCAAATCTTGCCTATAAAAGGAGCTCTTCAGCTCCTTCATTTGGCATCAGAAAAATAGGGAAAACAGAGAGCCACACAGATAGAGAAAAATATTGTCTATTCTTTTTCTTCTGTGAGGTACACCATAAACTATAAAATAAAATAGTTTGTGAAGAAAAATAGAGTGTGTGCTTAGTAAATATTTTTCCTAAAAGAAATAGTGTGACAAAAATAGTGAGACTATTTTTTGGTATTTTGATTTTCCTCTGAGTACCTACTATTTGTAATAGTAGTAGTTATTGTACACTTGTGCCTACTATTTGTAATAGTAGAAGAAATATAGTAGAAGTGTTGATTTGTGGAAGTAGCTCAAAAGTTTTGGGTGAACCACGTTAAATTTTCTGGTGTCTATTTTGCTTTATTTATTTCTCCTAAATTTTATTGCTCACTTCGCTGCGTGGGCCCCAAAAAGTGATATCAGAGTCTGGTCTAGATTCATGGCAATGGATGTAAAGACAAGCAAAATGATCAACCTGAATGGTTCAAACTACCGTGTTTGGAAAAGTAAAATGAAGGATCTTATCATGATTACGAAGATGCACTTGCCGGTATTCTCTACCGTCAAACCGGAAGGGATGTCTGAAGATGAGCGGGTGTTTGAGCATGAACGAGTTTGTGGATATATTCGACACTTTGTCGATAACAACGTTTACATATTTGTAATGAAACTCATGCTAGAACACTGTGGAACAAGCTGGAGCAGCTGTATGCTTTAAAGACCGATAACAACAAATTATTTTACTTAACCCAGTTGATGGAAGTAAAATATCAGGAAAACACTTCTGTAGCTGATCACCTAAATAACATAGAAGGAATGGTGGATCAGCTGTCGACAATAGACATAAAGCTTGATGATGAGATAATTGCTCTTATGATTTTAGCTTCTTTACCAAAGTCATGGGAAACTCTGAAAGTTTCTTTGACAAATACTGCATCAAATGGTGTAGTAAGTATGGAAGTTGTTAAGAGCAGTATATTAAATGAAGAAATGAGACGTAGGTCTCAAGGTTCAACCTCTTTCTCAGAATCAAAAGTTCTGGTTACTGAAAAAGGGGGGAGAAGCCAAGTGAAGAGTTCAAACTCCAGAGACAAGAGTAGAGGAAAGTCAAATAAATATGAAAATGTCGAGTGCCATTACTACAAAAAGAAAGGTCATATCAAGCAATTTTATCGAAAATTCAAGAGTAATCAGCAAAATAATAGAAACAAGAAAGGAAAGCAAACAGTGATGATAAACAAGAAAATCTTGTCGACGAGGTCAATACCAGCTATGACGAGGAGATTGTTAGTTAGTTAACCCAAGAGATGAGTTGGGTAATTGACAGTGGTGCAACCATTCACGGCACACCACACAAACAACTCTTTTCATCTTACACACATGGAGACTATGGTGTTGTAAAGATGGGAAATGGAAACTTGTCAAAAGTTATTGGCAACGGAGATGTCTGTTTGGAAACGAAGAATGGCATGAAGCTTATTCTAAAAGATGTTAGGCATATCCCCGACATGCGTCTAAACTTAATGTTTATAGGCAAGCTTGATGATGAAGGTTTCCAAAACAGTTTTGGAAATGGAAAATGGAAGCTTACCAAGGGCTCCCTTATCATTGCAAGAGAACACAAACTCTCAAAACTATACGTGACGCAAGCAAAGGTCTCTGATATATCTATAAACGTGATGAAAAATGAAAATACCGCACGTTTATGGCATAAGAGACTTTGCCACGCTGGTGAAAAAGGGATGTCTAAATTGGTGAAAGATAAAGTTCTACCTGATTTAGATTAGGTATCATTGAAGAAATGAGAAGATTGTCTAGCTGGGAAACAAAACAAAGTCTCTTTCCATAGTTCTCCACCTTCCAGAATGGAGAATGTTTTAGATCTGATTCACTTTGACGTGTGTGGTCCACTACGAAGTAACTTGGTAGAGCCAGATAATTTGTGACCTTCAATGATGGCAATTCGAGGAAGACCTCGGCTTATACCATTAAGTCCAAGGATCAAGTACCAGAAGTCTTCAAACAATTTCATGCCTTAGTTGAGAGGAAAACTGGGAAGAACATCAAGTGTGTCCGCACAGATAATGACAGAGAGTATATTGGATCATTTCATACTTATTGCAAAAAGCATGGTATTAGACATCAAAGGACGCCTCCAAAGACACCATAATTAAATGGTTTAGCTGAGAGGATGAATCAAACCTTGATAGAAAGAATAAGGTGTTTACTCTTTCATTCAAAGCTAGATAAATCTTTTTGGGGTGAAGCACTACTTACAGCAGTGTATGTGCTAAAGCGCTCACCGTGTGCTCCTTTTCAATATAAAGTTCCGGAGAAAATTTGGTCAGGCAAGAATGTTTCTTACAAACATTTACGAGTATTTGGATGCAATGCTTTCGTTCATGTTTCAAAGGATGAAAGGCAAAATCTTGATGGCAAAACACGGCAGTGTGTGTTTATTGGCTATGGTCAAGATGAATTTGGCTATAGGTCTATAATCCAGTGCACAAGAAGCTGATTAGGAGTCGAGATGTTGTCTTTATTGAAGATCAAACTATTACGGATATAAATAAAGCAGATAAAGAAGGCTTTACTCCTACAGATGATTCAACAAGCTTAAGGTTGAATTCTCCGACAGAAGTACCAACTCAAGTTGAAGATGAGGTTCATGATGACCATCCGCAAGATGCAGATGATGAAGGTATTCCCCAGGAAGATGAACCAGAAGAAGAGGATGTTGATGGTGGTCACACTCAACCACCAATAGCTGGAGAGTCTCCAGTACCCTTAAGAAGATCTAGTAGAAATGTGCAACCTTGTATTAGGTATCCAGTTGATCGGTGGGTTACGATAACTGACGGGGGAGAACCAGAAAGCTTTAGTGAGGCGATGGACGATGAAAACATGGAAAAATAGATGGAAGCCATGCAAGACAAAATGAAATCCTTGCATGAGAATAAAATGTTTGATCTCGTGAAGTTGCCTAATGATAAAAGAGCATTGAAGAATAAATGGGTGTTCAGAATCAAACATGAAGAACACGGTGTCCATCCACGCTTTAAAGCGAGATTGGTCGTCAAAGGTTTTAGTCAAAAGAAGGGCATTAACTTTGACGAGATATTTTCACCTGTCATGAAAATGACATCAATTTGTACAGTGCTAGGGCTAGCTGCAAGTCTCAATTTAGAAATTGAGCAAATGGATGTGAAGATTGTCTTCCTACATGGAGATCTAGAAGAAGAAATTTACATAGAATAACCAGAGGGTTTCAAAGTGAAGGGAAAAGAGGATTATGTCTGCAGATTGAAAAAAAGTTTATATGGCTTGAGACAGGCACCACGACAATGGTATAAGAAGTTTGAGTCTGTTATACGAGAGCAAAGCTTCAAGAAAACTACTGCAGATCAATGCGTGTTTATCAATAAATTCTCTGAAGATGATTTTGTTATCCTTCTACTCTATGTAGATGATATGCTGATCATTGGAAAAACTATTTCAAGAATCAACTGTCTAATTGAGTAAGTCTTTTGCGATGAAAGACTTAGGATCAGCAAAACAAATTCTTGGCACGAGAATTACAAAAGGTAGAAGCGCCAGGAAGCATTGGGTATCTCAAGAGAAGTACATTGAAAAAGTACTTTAAAGATTCAATATGGACAAGGCTTAAGCGGTTAGTTGTCCACTTGCTAATCACTTTAAATTGAATTTCAGTATGTGCCCCTCTACTGATAAGGAGAAGGAAGAAATGGTTACAATACCATATGCCTCAGCAGTTGGGTGTTTGATATATGTCATGGTGTGTACACGATCAAATATTGCTCACTCAGTTGGAGTAGTGAGTCGTTTTCTTTCAAATCATGGAAAGGAACATTAGGCAACTGTTAAATGGATTCTCAAGTATCTTCGAGGTACATCCAAAATATGCTTATGTTTTGGAGAGGCAGAACTTGTGTTAGTTAGATACACAGATGCAGATTTAGCTGGCGATGTTAATTCAAGAAAGTCTACATCAGGATATCTAATTATATTTGCAGGGGGAGCTGTGTCTTGGCAGTCAAAATTGCAAAAGTATATTGCATTGTCCTCTACAAAAGAAGAATTTATAGCAACAACAGAAGCTTGCAAAGAGTTGCTATGGATGAAGGAATTTTTTAAGGAACTTGGTGTCAAACAGAACAAGTTTGAGATGTTCTGTGACAATCAAAATGCTATCCATCTTTGCAAGAATGCCTCCTTTCATGCAAAGTCCAAACATATCGACATAAGATATCGCTGAATAACTGATGCATTGGAGAAGAAGCTGCTACAACTTCAAAAGATCCATACTGATGAAAATGGATTAGATATGATGACAAAGATTCTGTCTAGTGAGAAGTTCAAGTATTGTCGAACAGCTACAGGAATGACAGAACCCTTCATTTGTCGGGAGGGGGAGAATTGTTGAGTGGGTCCCTCCAAATGGAGGGCCCACGTGAAAATCACTTTGTCAAAAAGGATATGGACAACCCCATTTTTCAACTCAACAAATTTGTTTGTGTCAACAAAATAGCCACCTTTTTTGAATTATACGGTTGGTTAGTTACCAACTTACCAACCTCTTCTTTTTGAATTGTCAACAAGAGCAGACAAATCTTGCCTATAAAAGGAGCGGCTCCTTCATTTGGCATCAGAAAAAGAGGGAAAACAGAGAGCCAAAAAGAGAGAAAAAAATATTGTGTATTTTTTCTTTTGTGAGGTACACCATAGACTATAAAATAAAATAGTTTGTGAAGAAAAATAGAGTGTGTGCTTAGAAAATATTTTTTCTAAAAGAAATAGTGTGACAAAAATAGTGAGACTATTTTTTGGTATTTTGATTTTTTCTCTGAGAGCCTACTATTTGTAATATTAGAAGTAATTGTACACTTGTGCCTACTATTTGTAATAGTAGAAGAAATATAGTGGAAGTGTTGATTTGTGGACGTAGCCCAAAAGTTTTGGGTGAACCACATTAAATTTTCTGGTGTCTATTTTGCTTTATTTATTTCTCCTAAATTCTATTGCTCAGTTCATTGCGTGGGCCCCAGAGTGTTGAACCTCAATGGTTTTTTGACATAAGAATATGCTTGTGCTTGTTAACAAACTATTCTTGTTAAAAGTGTCCAACATTATAGTCGCGTGCAGCTTTTTGAGTTCAACATTGTAGCTTAAGTTTTTAGATCAGGTGATGACACAATACAACATGATAATATAGCACATATAGAGGTCTTGGGTACAATCAGCCCGCACGTAAAAGGATATTTTGAAGATATAATTAACTAATTACAAGCATTCTCTATCTAGCGATTTAAGCTTTTAGATATGGTGGTCACACAATTCTAATATTCCGTTCTTAACAAAATGTTATATCTAACAATTTAAGCTTTTAAATAAGACTGTTAGACAATTCAATAGTTTGTGTCAATGCGTATTAAAATTCCAAGTTGTGGCTACCATAGTAACCATGATGTTGGGCCAACATGTGCGCGCCCCAACTAATTTCATGTATATCTTTTGCCTCATCAATATAAACATCAGATAACTTTGTCCACCAAACCTTTGCTCTTTATCATGGACTATATTGGAATAATGAAAACACAAATCCATTCACATTCTCCAATATTGTAACCACATACAAAGGTCTATTACACGTAGAAACTTCAGAACCAACCGAGATATTAAGATTCCGCGCAACATAAAAATTCAAAAAGAAAATTGTAAACATGAAAAAATACCTCAAATGTAGAGAACTTCCATGGGGAATGATGAAGAGCCACAATAGAGCGTTCCCCAGATTGCATTTGCAACCAATAAAAATGACAATTTCTAATTAGAAAAAATTTCTTGGCTTTGAGAAAAACAAACCAATAT
>JAPFFP010000002.1:3489783-3514377 GCA_026153255.1 Solanum medicagineum
CAATTTTCTCACTTCATTTTAAGGTCATAAGTTCCTTAATTCAACACAAAACATGTATACCCTTGATCCCCTTTAACTGTCAGACGCACATATAGCCCATTAACACGAGATTCAACCACTTTTAAAATTTGGCATCAAATTGCCCCTTTCATGTCATGTTTCCCTTGAATTGTACTAGTATTGTAAGGTGTGGGGTGTTACATTTATGAACCTCCATATGCACCTATGTATGACGAGCCTTATTGTGAGAAGGCCGCCTGCTTTCTTGCTGATCAGATGGGGGGTTCCCGGACCAACGCCCAAGGGTCCAATTAGCACTATTGGTGCTAATGTCAAGGAAACCAAGGTCGGAACTTCAACAAAGATGGAGCTTTCAGGACAACCGCGGAGGATATTACAATTGGAATAGGGGCCCATAAAGAGATGCAGATTGGGGTCATAGAGATGACTTCAAAAATAGTCCGTATGTACCACCTCATAACCGCGATGCAGGTGCAAGTAGCTCAAGAATTGAGGAGATGTTTGATCGCCTGTTGAAAAAAGCTAAGACACAGGATGAGAATCTGAGGGGAATGAAATCTGAAATCTCCAGTATTAATCAAAAAATTGAGTCTCATCTTGTGGCTATCAAGCAACTTGAGCAACAGTTTAGTCAAGTGTCGACCCAACTCAATCAACATCAGAGGGGAGCACTGCCTAGAAACACAACTCAGAATCCTAAGATGAAAGGTAGTGCATGGCAGTTACTACTTGTGGTGGCAAGAGTACCATTGATCCTTCCATGCCAGTTGATGAGGATGATGTTCGAGAGGAGATAGTTTCAGCCAAGAATGCAGACATAGTAGATGATCATGGCAAGGATGGGGTGAGTGAAGCTGCTGATGCACCACAAAAGTTGAAAGCCATTCCTACACCTCCTCATCCCTTCCCTCAAAGAATCAAAAAGAGAGAGGAGGAAGGCAAGTTCAAGCACATTTTCTCCATGCTGAAATAACTCTCCATCAACATCTCTCTCATTGAGGCGTTGGAGAAGATGCCAGGGTATGTGAAGTACATAAATGACCTAGTTACTAAGAAGCACACTGTGAGTCAGGACCTCTCCCAAGAGCTTCAACATTAGGATGATTAATACAAGGTCCTTAGTTCAGAAGCGAGAAGATCCCGATGCTTTCACCATATCCTGCACCATTGGAGATGTGGAGTTCGCAAGGGCACTCTGTGATTTAGGTGCCAACATTAACTTGATGCCCATTGCAGTCTTGAAAAATCTTGAATTAAGAGCCCCTACTCCTACGAGCATGTGGTTATTGATGGTCGATCATACAGTGAAAACGACTGTGGGGATACTATATGATGTGCTGGTCAAAGTTGAGAAGTTCATATTCCCCGTAGACTTTGTGATCCTAGATTGTGAAGTCGACTTCGACGTGCCAATAATCTTGCGAAGACCGTTCCTTGTTACTAGGCGAGCATTAGTGGATTTGGAAGCCAGTTTACCCATGTTCAGATTGAACGACGAAGAGGTTATCTTCAATATCTGTCAGTCGATGAAGCAGCCAGATGATTTGAAGAGTGAAGTCAGGCAATTGGTGAAGTCTGAGTAATTAATTTGTCTAACTCGTGTCGTGAAAATAAATTAGATGCTACTTAGGAGGCAACCTAAGATCTTTGATGTAATAGTGTAGTTGTAGCTTTATTTTTAGTTTTTGGACTAATAGGTAGGTTTATTTTCTTATTTTGGTTGTAATCTTGGACACTAGGTTGGTTGCATCAGGAAGTGCCTCTACGACTAGTTCTATTGGTCGTACACCACTTTACGACCCATACACCATCTCATAGGCATTTTAGTAACCAAAATGTTGTGCAATCTAGTCCACGAGCCAACTTTAAGATCCATAGATTATATTACGGGTCTTGAATGGGGCTCGTGGACCTCAAGTAAGTTTTCTAAAACTTTTCTAAGTGTTTGGGTCTCTATGACCAACATTACTAGCCATAATTTATTTTACAACTTGTAGACTTGTTCGTGAAACCCAGTCCTGAAACTAGGGTTTGGATGTTCTAGAAAACCACATTTCACGAGCCATAAAACACTCTACTTCCCGTAATCGGGGTTTCGTAGAAGTCTAGGCCCATCAGATTTTAGTTGACTCGGTCATGGAATAAATAGTGGGGTAAAATTATTTTGACCCCATTTCAAACCTAAAGTACAACATCACCTGGCCAACCCCATCCCAAGAATGTCCGACACCGATGGCGATCATACCTTTATTTTCTTGTGACCTAGGGTTTTAGTGCCTCTTCACCTCCTTCATCTTCTACATTCTAGTCACACAACTTTTAAATTTGTGGTTGATCAAATACCTTTATATTGCCTATATTTGTATGATTAAATTCAAAATCATTTTGGGAATGGTGATTGAGACACAAACCCATGTGTGAATTGACATGTTCATAATTGAATTATGGTTGCCTATGTTTGGATATGTGTCTAAGTCTGAAATTAGGTGTCATTGCCTTGATAGTGTGATGTGAATAATATGTTTGGCACTTATTGAATCACCTACCATGTATGATGAATTGATTGTGTGTGTAATTTGGTGGGTGATGACATAGGTGCATAATTTTGTTGTGAAATCATTCAAACGTGGTTGGAGCGATTGGCGAAACATGTCTAATTATTTTCTTTGGGGCATACACGTTGAATGACATGCATTGGGGTATTGGTTGTTGTGTTAAAAACATGTGGGTAAGTGCATTTTGCTTTGATGCTGATTAGAATAATGGTGAGAAAGTCGTATGGGGGTCCGTTTTGATGGACTTGGAAACTCAGGTGATTATGTTTCTTGTCTATGAGTGACTTTTAGGGCTCCTGTAACATTCCACGAGTCGTAATTGCCCCTCGTGCAAGATTCCAGAAGTTTAAAGTTTCTGAGTACCAATCAGACGAGACCTACTATCAGTCATAGAACACTTGACAGCTCGTAGAGAGGCCTCGTAGATCCTTGCCTGGAATAATTTCAGACACTAGAATTCTCTAAGACACAGTTCACGACTCGTAAATCATTTTATGAGCCGCACATGGTCTCGTAGACTTTTCTAGTGACCAAAACATTGTGTGACCACTATTTTACGAGAGCCCTCTATGACTCGTAGTATGCACTACAACACAGAAAGGTGCTTTCGTAGACCTTTTACAACTAAGTCTGAATTATTTTTGCATTTCATTTTTTGATTTTTGAGGCCAATGAAAGTGCGTAAATGTTAATGTTTTAGGTACCATGGCCCCAAAAGCTAAATGTGACGAGATCAGGGCCCTACAGAGGGAAGATGATCAGGCTCTTACCCCGAGTGGATCATTAGAGGAGCTTGGAATCCACCCTGATCTGTAGGTTTCTAGACCTCAGACTAGAGCTATTGCTAGAGCTACATAGACTCAGGCTCTCGTCGTCCGCACTCCCCAATCTGATGAGGGAGGCCACAACAGGAGCGATTCTACTAATATGACTCCATCCAGAGAACAGTCCAACTTCGAGTCAAGCTCCAGAGATAGATCAGAGATAGTCCTCTGCAGTACCTCGTGCATCACTACCAGATGCTCTTACTAGTCAGTGGTGCATCGAGGGCATGCAAACCATTTATGTCGAGGATGTGCAATACATAGAGCATGGCAAGCTGGCCCGCTCCATTTATGAGGAGCCTCGAGTCAATGTCCACAGTCTCCAGGACATAATGAGCAGATACGGGCTTCAGTGTCTGACCAAATCACTGGGGTAATACTCCCGGAAAATGGTGAGGGAGTCCTATACGTCATATGCAATCACGATTCACAATACTCTTCCCAAGGGGAAGATGCCCCTTGCTCAGCCCAGACTAACTGAGACGAGAGTGAGGGGCCGACAGGTTGATATATCAGATACCACCATATGCCACACGTTATTTGGGCCAGAGAACCCTACCCTCAGATCCACTGCTTAGCTCGACTATTGAGTGCGGCAGACGAGGGACATGCTGGTAATAGAGATCTAGAGCGTGGAGCCAGCTTGATGAGATGCATAACTGGTAATATTGCTGAGTAGGGTCTGGAACCTGCATAGGTCACCACACACTCGGAGCCTATTATCAAAGCTTCACTCAGTTTCCCCACCAAGTTTTGGTGGGAGACTGTTAGATCATGCATTCAGTCGACTCTTACTGATAATACCTTGACACTAGAGCGTGCAGTGTTAGTTGCTAGCATCTTGGCTAGTTACGAGATTGATGGGGCCCACCTCATTGTCGAGAAAATTCAAAAGACTGCACTTAAGAGGTCCACCTCCATTCTTTTCCCTTGCTTGATATACAAGCTCTGTCTATAGTCAAGGGTGGAGAGCTTACACTAGCTGGACTCACTGATTAAGGCCTAACATACCTTGGATGCCAGCCCGATCAAGGCTGAGGAGAACTCGGTGGCAATTCGGTGAGCACAGCACCAGCCTGCTCCTATGCCAGAGATGTTTGCCCAAGTGCCACCGCCTATGGTTCCAGAGACCACCGCCACTGCTACTGCTACTAAGGATAGGCCCCCGCAGCTCGAGGTAAATAAGGAGAGGAGGACCAATAATTCTGGTCCTGTACCACATGCCATGTCATCACAGGCTAATTCCGCGGGCACGGTTTATGTGTCCGCCATATCTATACAGGCCATGGCATAGAGGTTATCTCATGTTGAGTCGTAGTTGACTCAACTTGTTCATCAGATTAGGCCATGGGTCCGCTAGGCGATTACAGACACGAAGGGTCGCATGCAAGCAATCACGGTCGCTTGCAAGCAATCGCGGTCGCTATTATTCAGGATCATCTCTTCACCGTGGATGCCCGCATTGACACCTTTGAGGCAAGGGTACAATAGAGCTTGAGCACATCTCAACCATTAGACTTGACGGCCCTTCAAACGGAGATCGAGTGACTCCGGGTCAAGATGACAACAACACTGGTAGCACCGGTGACCCTACTAGAGACCACACCACCGGTGCCGTTGGTAGATCTTTTTTCTCCTGATGAGCCTACCCAGTCTTCCCAGGGGAAGAGACCCCGCACAGAGAATGATGATCTAGATGTCATGGACTCGCATGCCAGGCTTACAGAGCAGTAGGAGCTTAAGCTTGTCTCGAGGGAGCCGATACAAGAGGAGGAGAGATGACAAGCTCGAGAGTTTGAGAGAGTGAGGGGTGCTGCCCCCCCCCCCAGTCAGCGTGCTACTACTAAGGAGACCACCAAACAGGATGAGGGTGATCAGACCCAGCCACATACTGGCACTTAGGCGCCCAAGTATGATTTTTGGCCTTTTATGTTTTATTTTGCTTTGATTGTGTGCACTGGGGACAATGCACTTCTTTTTCGATGGGGTTGTGGGTAGTTATGGGCCTCTGTGAAGTCTAAGTAGCTTAGGTCCATAACTACCCCAATTTTTGGTACTGGGTTTTCTTGCCTATGTTTTTTTTATCCATGGATATTTACTTTCTGTTGAACCGACATGTTTAGGATGTTTACGTAGTATGTGTTGCATATAGTACTAAGACTTGTAGCATATAACATGTTTTTATGTTTTGTTTGAAAAAAGATACCCACCAAAAATTTTGATTAGTAGTTTAGATAGCAACCATGCATGTTTAGGTGTGTTGACCATGCTTGTTCTGATAAGTGAGGATAAATTGAGATAAAAAACATGATTTGAGAGTCTTTTGTTGATAATCTAGTTAGTGCCATATGAGTGAGAGCTTTAAATTGCTAAATTCATGTATATGTGCTAATTCCGAACTTGCCTTGTTACTCTAAGTTGGACTGTAGATTAATTAGATTAGGAAAAGATGTGAGGCCATTATTCATAAAAGCCCACTTAGCTTAAGTGTCCAACCAAAATTGCAGTATATCTCTTGTTCTTAATATTTGAGCCTAACATGTACCTATTCTTTGCAAACACCTGATTAACCTAGCCTTGTTAGTTGTGAAATTCTAAAATTTGCCCTAGTCCTCACTTGAAAATTGTGCACCTTGACTGAGGCATAAAGCCTAAGTTGAGGGTGGCTACCAAAGTGGCCCTGGTTCTGAGGATGGATATTTTGCACCTCAACTTAGGTTAAAAGCCTAAGTTGAGGGCGGCTGGTGTAAGGGTGAAACACAAATATGAGGGGGAAGTTAGTGATAGAGAGAGAAAGGGAAATCATGTACTGAGCGCAAGAAAAAAAGTGATGCCTTAGTTGTGAGTTAAAGAGAATAATGAAGTGTAAAATCTATGCAAAAAGCTTAAAAAATGAAAAGAAAGCACTCAAAAAAGCTTGAAATAGTAGAAAGGGATAATGAGATGGAAATAACAGAGTTGGTAGGGCAAACGTGTAGGAAAATGCAGTGTCAAGGAGGGCCTTTGGTCACTATGTTCCTAAACTACCATACCAAAGCCCCATGAGCCTACGATAAGCCTAGAAAGTCCTTGTGTGATCCTAGTCCAAGTAGTTGAAGGTCTTAGTCATGACTATAGGGGAAAGCCTATGGTATTAGGCATGATGCATGAATATCTTTTGTGAGAGTGAGTGATTTAGCATAGTCCCAAGGTTATACATGAAAACACCATTAAGTGTCAGATATGAGACTTCTTCTGTGAGGGAATTTGGATTGCATTGTTAGTTTTTAGACTTATTTGGTGATTGTGGATTGTTGATAGTAACTTACTTGTCATAGTTATGTTGTCACATGCACTAGTACATACTAGTTTGTGAGATGGCTATCTGAATCTATTTTGAAAAAGTGGTGTGGGTATTTGAGTTTAAGATTGACGTGACGTATGCCATTGGGTTTAGGTCTGTGTGTTATTGTATTACCTCTATAGATTGAGTCTGTTGCTTGAGGACAAGCAACAATTTTATGTTGAGGGTGTTGATGTCCTGTAAAAATACAATACTTTTGATACTTAAAACTTGGAATATTTTGTGTTCTCAATGCGATGTTAGTTGGTTTTATGTGTTTTTGTGTTATATTTGCAGGATTCTAGGTTGGCATTGATTTTGGGAAGAAATACAGAAGTTGCAGATTTTTGATGCAGTACGAGACCTTTACAGGCCGTAGTTCTTTCTATAGGCCGTGAAGTGGTTTCGTGGACAATTCCAGTGAGGGGCTGATTTTCTGAAGTTGATTCTACGAACATGTAGATGGGTCGTGGAATGATTTACGAGTTATAGAACATGGTTCGTGCCATTAGGATCAGAGATTGGGACTTTCTAAAGATTCATCAAATGAAACCCCCTAGGGGTCGTAAACCACATTACGGGTCATAGAGGGGGTGTCATGGACTTGAAGTCCAGTTTCCCAACAGCATTATACAAGACCTCGACTACGGGTGTGGAATGCAATACGGCTCGTAAACCTGTTTGTGAGGCATGCCGACCCAGTTATCCTTTATATTTAGGACTTGTATTTTAAATATTATAAATAGATTTTTAGTTTTTTTTTCAGAAGTTTACTCATAGTACACAGAGAACTTGAGAATGAGAGAGGTAAAATAATGAGATAACATTGGAGAGTTTTGAGAACACTTGTACTTTAATTTCATCTTCAATCTTGTGATACTCTTTGCAGTTTGATTTGCTTGTTCTTAATTCAATTGTGTAGGTGTTGTATTATATTGTTCCAATTCATAAGTCTTGCATCTACACAAATCATGAGTAATTAAATTCACAACTAGGTTTGTGGGAACTATGAAGAACTAACAAGGTAAAACTAGATAATTCATAATTCTTGGAAAGTGGGCATGTATATATTAATTAACTCTCTTCGTTTTGCATGCTTGCTAGTGCTGGACAACATTAGAGCCCGCCTAGTGTTACTGACTGGACCGAGATACTAATAAATAGGAAAAGAGATTAATTAATAGGATTTGATTGTTGTGTTCTCGTCTAATCAACTAAATTGGGCCAAATGGAAGGTTGTACTGGGACTAATAGGTAAGGGTTAGTAATGCACACTACGGAGATTGGCCAAGTCAGGTAGTGAAATTCGCCTCTCGCCTAGACCAAAGTATTTGATGAACTTAACTTACCTTCCTGCATGCTACACACTAGAAAAGAATTAGGTGATCCGGTGATACTATGTTAGGGAATCATAGGGAACACAATACCCTAGTTTCTCTCCATATTGATTTCTCTCTTGTGTTAGTTAGGTTTACTTTTCCGTTAATTATCGCGAAACCTCCCCCTCCCCTTTGGGGAAGTAAGTTGGTTAATCACTCAAGTTACAGTAATTAAATTCTCTTGAATCTACGTATTCCCTTGGGTTTCATCCTAACCTTGGTCAGGTTATATTTCTTGATAACAACTGCTTTATCCTGAAAAAGGAGGTTTAACTTGGGCAACATCAGTGTGCGACAAGTCTGCCTTTTCTATTTAAGCCCCCCATAGAAAAAAAATTATATTTCGCTACGAGTCATCTAAAAATTGAAGACCACCCTTTCCTACAGAATTTTTTCCCCTAAAAAGGAATATGAAGTCAAATTTGTGAAATCATGCATGGACTTTGAGATATTATATTAATATACTCTAGTGTTTTTTTTAGGTGCATAAGAGGTGTTACACTCTAGTACCCATCTCTGCATCATAAAACGATCAGTCCAAATGGACATCAGTACGTGGAATGTATGAGTATGTAAAATAGCTAAATGAAATAGATTTAGGCAGAATAATATAGAATAACATCAACTCAGAAGATACTCAATCATAATGTCAAATGTCCATCTAAAGCAAGAGTAAAGAGTAGACAATGACACATCAATACCATCTAATTCAATCCAATAAAATTAAATCAGAGTACTATTAGTACAAAATCTATCTAGGAGTTTCTCTTATCTGACAAGAATTACTTATGAGACAGTGATTGTACAACAATCCCGTTGATGTTACCAAAACTGTTCCATATTTCAGACCCACAAAGGATGTGGTCTCTCAAGTCCACTATTGTTTCACGGACTTCAACTCTAGAGGGAACCTCTAATGTAATGGTTCAATCCGCACCTACGCTTGGCCACGTAGTTAATAAGTAGCAGGGCTTACTCTTACTCATTTCGGTGCTCGATACTCCTTCCAAGACTTAATGCTCATAAGAGCATCCATCTCAATCAATCATATCAATTAGTCTCATAAAGACCCTCATCGTTTCATCAGCTCTATCAAAAACGGGCCTTCTAGCGTATCATGTCAATCTCTCATCAACTTAATTCTCAATCAATCTCTCAAAGAGTTTAGACCAATCATTAAGAGGCAATCAACTACACCAATCTTTAGAGTTCATTATGAATACTCACAAGACCATCAAGTTCTACCAACTTTTCATCATGCTCACATCACAATCTCAATCAACATTCTCAAGTCAAGGCTCTAGACTCAATTCCCTAGGTTCATTCATGCATTCTTTTACAAAGTAGCATATAGGGTTTGTGAAATAACTTATGAAAATTATTTAATCAGAAAAATCAAGTTTATGATGATCATTAACATATGAAAATACATAGAATATACAATTTACAAGAAAACATTCATCTAAAAACATGAATAGTGATTCAATACATACATCTATCAATCTCTCTCCATCAAAGGACGCATGGAAGAATAATTCTATGCTTTAGTTTAGCTTTACATGTATGGAATTTGACAATCAACTTTGCTAGAATTCTTGTCAATTCTCTCGAATCCTTGCTCTTCCTCTATTCTCTTTAGCCCTAGTCTTTATTAGAAGCTTCGAAAGACTTAGGAATGGGTGTTGAACCCTTTTTATGCTCAAATGACCTATTTTGATCATGTTTTATGTTTAGGAGGGAGTGAAAAAAGTCTATAAAACCCCTCATGAAAAAACTAAAAAAAGATCACCTCGGTGTACCAAGTCCGCATCACCGACATGGTCAATTTTGGGGGTTTTTTGTAGAAAATTCTCCGATCGAGTATTCTAATCCCGTGGAAACTATTGAGATCACACTAGTAAGTGTGCGACATGCTCGTGGAAAGTCCGTGCCGCAGGCATGTTGCACACTTTTCTGGAATTGCATTTACACATAAGAAAATTATTTTTCGATCTGATTGCTCTAAAAATCAACCAAGATAATTCTCCCAAACAATTTTCGTGCTGATTATATATTCAGCCTTGGCCAAGCGATTGCTTTAATGGCCTTATAGTCGAGATGGTCATTTTTTGACATGAATGGAGTATAAGTTTGAGGGGGGGAGGGTTACTTTATATATTTTCTCAAACTCAAAACATGACCATTGAATAATTTTAAACTTTTGAATATGTCTTATCACATTCTTTTTATCTGATTAATCTCTTTTAGTTTTGCCCCGATGTTATGAATTAATTTAAATATATTGAAAGGGCGACGTGCTAAAGATAAAATGCTTATTTGTTTCAACAATATATTTCCTTTCTTTTGGGCATCTAAATTTACATGACTTAGGTAAAACTCTATTTATGTTATCCAAACAAAAATAAGATTTAACCAAAAGTAATGAAGCACAAATGGTATGAAAAGAAAAAGAAAATTGAGTAGCTTTTGCAATGAGTATTTACTTTAATGCATTATTCTTATCATTTAGGGTCAAATTCATAAAATATTTATTTTGAATTTTATTTTTTCTTTATACTTCTTTTTTAGATGTAATGATTATTTATTTTGAATGTAATTTTCTTCTTTTCGTAGCCTAACAAATAAGAACTTAACTAAGATATTATTATCTTTTAGCAAAATAAAAAGAAAATCTTATGATTACAATATTTTTTCTAGGTTTATTTTATAGATAGATTTGACTTGAAATAATATGATTTAAATAATTGATAAACTTAAAAAGTTAAAACATATATTTTATTCGGAAGAATGCCACATGGACAAAAAATTCCATGTGGCAACATGTGTATAACACTTCTATGAATTGTTAGCATTTAGAAGTCGTGACTATAAAATTGTCAAGTTATGGTTGGGCGCGGGAGACGGGGAGGAGAATTTTGATCTATCCACTCTATTACGTATGGCTTTCATATTTTATATATTAATAATCTATTAATATTTAGTTTAAAATGTTAAGATATTTTTTGTTTCTGATATTCCTATAGTTTTATTATATAAATTTGTTCATATCTTTGTTTCAAGAGATTTTTATCCAATGTTATCTTTTTTATTCTATAATTATGAAGCACTTATATCACAATTGTATTATTTGTTTAGGCTTTACTTTGAGTCTTTGACTCGATAAAGAATGCTCTTAAATTTTAATTGATATGGAAGAAGAAACATAGATAATTATGTGTTTGATTTTATATTATTTAAAAACTTATACTGTCATGATTAAAGTTTGGGGAGTATATGTACATTATATTCTTTCTTCTCTTATTTTTTTCATTTTCTGTCTATTAGATTTCTCCAATTTAACTTTTGTATAAATTTTAGTTGTCATAAGTTTATCTCTATACTTGCACTTTTTACTGCAAATTTGTTAATTATTAATCAAATTCCAAATCTTATGATTGGTTGCTCAAAACAAATTGATTTTAAACATTAAAATATATTTCTCATTTGGTGTTCTTATCATATTTTTAAGTAGTAATTTTTAATTATTATATTTTATTACTCATCACAGGTAAATTTTCAAGATATCTTAATCGTTCTAACATATTTATAAGAATTCACATGGAACACAAATGTACTGATGCTAGTACTAATTGATAAGGAGAAGATCTAATATTTTATATTAGTAAAGGGAACGCACTAGCTAGTGCTCAACATATATAAGGAATTTTCACCTTGATCTTGATTACACAGGCAAGATTCATATTTTATCCATCTTTTAGCTAAATTTCAAGGATCAATTCACCTATATTTATAAGTTTTGAGCATGCTCACGAGCTCGTATAAGCAAGTTCATTTCAAGAGTGACGCACTTGGTTGTCAAGGAATGCAAAAAAGACATACTTAAAAAAATGGACATTTCTAAGTTGATGACAAATACCAAAAAGTTCGAGAAGGAGAAGCTCAAAGAAAAAAGAGCTACAAAATTTAAGAGGGCTCAAATTATTAGTATCGGTTTCTCACAACAAAGATTCGGTGATGGTAATGGGTGTCCTTATCAAGGCAAAAGTTTTTAGGCCAAAGTTCTTCTCAAGCTATGGGACAAAGATTTAATAAAGATAGGGTATCTAATGGTAAGCCCCAAAATAGCGGTGTTAGCATATTCATCTTCCCTACTTGTTAAAAGTATAGTAGGAGTCATGAATGTAAATGCTTCGTTGGTACTAGTGCTTGTTATGGATGTGGGAAGGTGGGGCACAAGATAGCTGTTGCCTTAGTGTAACGATCCAACCAAAGGCCCTAGTCATCACACGATGAATGAGATACCCGGAGGCACCTCACCCAATCCATCTTAAGCATTCACAGGCAAAAACATATAAATATAACAAAAGTAACTAACTAAATACTTTGTCCATTAAGCATACTAACTAACATGACAACGGACGAAATCGGTAACGGTCGGTTTCCATTAAATAGAAATGACTCCATAATTAAACAACATAGAATGTAAAAGCCTCAGAAGGGCCATACATACATATCTCAGAATAACAATAAGATACATGAGAGAGTGGAAAATGGTAGAGTCTTGAACTAAGGGCTCACCACAAATAACGATGCTAGTCTTGAACACTGAATAGTAGCCAAGAGCCGATGGAGGAGTGTTTGTTTCTACACGATTAAATCATGTAGGCAAAATATGTGTTAGTACGTTACAATGTACTAAGTATGTGAGATGCATTGCATGTATGAGAATGTAATGCCATCATTCATAAGTAAAACATATGTATATACGTGAGAAGTATTCACTGTAAATCACGAAATATGAATAAGAATAAATGTATGAGAAAACATAAATAATGAAACCATATCATAGAGTTATAAACATGTGGGAGTAGACCTTAACCGATATATACAACCATATGAGGTAATACATAGAATCCAATTGTAAATCATGAAATATGAATAAGAATAAATGTATGAGAAAACATAAATAATGAAACCATATCATAGAGTTATAAACATGTGGGAGTAGACCTTAACCGATATATACAACCATATGAGGTAATACATAGAATCCAACATAATCCCTTACATTGGCATGGGGAGGCCACTTGCCAGGTGGAACTCCGTCAACTTCACATGCATCTTAATAACATAAATGTCCTACATGGATCCACTAGCCTAGCCTAGCCTACAAGGGCTCATATTGTGGACGTAGTTAATACGACAAAAGGTTGCTACTAAGGTTCCCTTACCAAACCCCACCTTAATTCCCAAATCATCTTCATATATCATGTAAAATTTTATTTGAAAGCTAGGTGGGCTAGACTTTTGTAATGGAACAACCATAAATCACATAAAACATGAGAAAATTTCTCTTTTAAGGTCCAAAGAAAATGCCCACACTTCATCATTATCAAAACTCATCACTGAGTTCATCATCAATATCTCAAGACATGCATATACTTAATAAAAATATTATAGGATATCATTAATATCATTTAGTAACATAAAATATCCTGAAATCATCATAAACATGTATACTATCTTAAAGGAACTTAAAAAAAAGTAAAATCCTTAATGAAGGACTTTATGGATGGAAGGATACCCATAAATCAACCGATGTACCTTATGAGAACTTGGGAGAATCGAACCTTGAACCTTTGATCTCTTTTATGGCTTTCTAGTGGATTCATCTAGTTGTACCACACCTTGTTGAGGGGGTGACATGCCTCAATCACCTTGACGAGGGGGTGACATGCCTCAGATTATTCATTGTATGGCTACCATGGCAAGTATACCATACCTTGTCGAGGGGGTGACATTCCTCGATCACCTTATTAAGGGGGTGACATGCCTCAATCACCTTACCAAGGGGGTGATATGTCTTGGATTCCAAGTAGTAGCTCACCTGGTTTGTGTCGGTTAAGGTCCCTTCCCACACATCTATCATGTACTATACAAGTTGAATGTTTTACAAGCATGTTTTATTATGAGCATTGATCATGCATGCCATATTGAGAAAATATATCTATTGCTTATGATTATGCCTTTTAACTATATAAGCCTATGTCATGTTGCATTTCATCCTACATACTTAATACATTCAAACACACCAATGCATACTCTATGCCTATATGATATTACCATGTAGGGACTGGAGCACCATTTGATCATCCTCCACGTGGCTAGTACGATCCTTTGAATCAAGCTTTGGTTAGTCCTCAAGTCCGAGGACACTACCTTTATTACTCTTGCTATTTTGAGACTTCTTTATGTTGAATATTTGTTTTTATGAGGGTGAGCTCGGAGAGTGTCTTGGCCCCCTTTCCATTCCATGTTAGATGTGTTGTTGGATATTATGATGTACTTGTGCTATGATCTTGACTCTTTATGTTTTTATGAATATCAAGATTTCCCTTAGGCCTGCTTCCCTTTTTACTATATCTCTTGTTGTTGTTTTCTGTGCGTCTGCGACCAAGGATGTCTGATTGATATGCTAAAAGGCTTGTTTGTGTCCCTTCCGATTTCCATTCGCTGTGTCACATCTAGGACCTAGGCTTGGGTCGTGACGCCCACATTTTCCTACACAAAAAAATTATTAATTAGAAAGAAACCAAACAATGATCATTTATAAAAGTGTGAATAAAGTTCCACTATATGACTTACTATTGCAACTTTGTATCAACTTGAACATTTTTTCTTGTCTTTGTACGAGTTGCGCTTTAGAAAGTTGTCAAACAGATAGAATCTAAATGTCTAGAAAAAAATTTTCTTAGTAAACTAATGAAAACATATAATTAAACAATGATCAGTGCTCAGTGCTTGGTTTGAAGAGCTAAGAAAGACACGAGTTGAAGAACTGAAGCGAGAATTGGAGAAATGTGAAAGCTCAATTGGGTTAGTGTAAAGCTTTTATATGTTGTTGCTTCTAAATATCTCATGTTCCAACTTTCTTGATCACACTGTGTAACTACATTTCTGTAACTTCATAGACAGTCTCTGATTTAAGAAATTGTCCTTTCGCTTGAGTTTTCTACCTTTATTTTTATGTGTTTAATCTCAGGTCTCTTGAAGGTTGAGAAAGAACGGTCTGCTCAGATTGATTATGGTTCCAGTCACACTGATTTGCCTGATGCTATTGTAAATTTAGAATGCATGAAATCTGTTGGTAAATATGGCATATCTGCTAGCAGCTTCATGCTAGATAGCAAACTAATTTTACTTACAAATTGACATAGACAAACATAAAAGATGTGTACATTTCTAGGCATGGTATTCCACATAACCTGATTCTATAACATTAGGATTAAAATTCTAGATAAAACAGAAGTCTCAACTTACAATAAACGAAAGTTTGTAAGATGACGTAGCTAGTATCCTGATCAACCAGACCCACTCTGATCAAATAGTATTATAGTGTTCCAATTGGTTAAAACCATATGAATACCCACCACTCTAGTGTTGTTCAGCAGTATCTTCCATGTACCTTTTCCTTCTGTAGTATGCTCTACATAAAATAAGATAGTGCAGTAGAAGAGCTGCAATGATGATGATGTAGTATTAGTGTTTGTGAGTGCTACTCCATGAAAGAAGAAAAAACAACAACTAATAATGAAAAACAAATGATAGTATGTAAGTATGATAAAAGTAACATATATAATATCACGAACTAGGCCTAGGGCCTAGGAGTGACATGGCGAATAGGAACCCCAGGGTCCCAAAACAAGCCTCATAGCATCCACATACACGTAATCGGTTTGGAAGTGCATAATTAAACAACAAGCACATAGTTCTAAGGGAAATGGAGCTTTGGACTTAAGCTATGGAGATGCCATAGGGATAGGTATTTGTATGGATTCACATATCACATAGCACATAACACATAGCACATAAGAACTAAGGGACAGATAAGTCTGACTCACGCTATTGGGATAAAAGGACGTAAGACTTTCCACATATCCATATCTCATCATGATCATTTCATCATAGCACCAACATCATAAGATAAACATAATTATAGTCTCCATAAGCAATAAGCATAACACATCACAAGCCCACATACAGAGATCACATGATGTCTAACAATGCCTCTAGTTCATAGAATAGGATGGGGGCCAAGACATGTGCCGGGCTCACCCTCAAAGTAAAGACATAAATGAAAATAGAATAATAGGCCGATAGAACGCGGGTCTTGTCCTTGGAGTAAATGACTCACCACTAGCAATGAAATGCCCCACACTAGCCTATGAATGTTCCCATAATCATAATTCCCTTATATATCAAATTGGGGATATTTAAGCACCCCTCCACGTAGCTCAGAAAGACGCTATGATGCATTTTTTTTCAATATCTCAAAATCCACGCAGAATTTCGCAAATTTAATTTCCTATTCTTGTTCATAGGGAAAACTTATATAGAGAAAGGAGTATCTACAAGGTATACTTCATCTGTGTCAAGAAAATAATTTTTTGGCGAAACTTTGCAAAGATAGTAGTTGTCCACGACTAGTCCGCGATGCGTACCTAGCGTGGACCAGTTTAAAAAATTTTGAAATTTTACTCTTTTTTACTCCAGAGAAATTGGGTAATAACCCTATACCTATATACACGAAAATCCCTCATTGTTAAGCAGCTTTGAGCCCTAAAAACCAACCAAAAAACTCTCAAATTCCTCTTTAATCTTCATCGAATTCTCCATCCATTCTCAAGGATTTAAAGAAGTCTTGTTAGAATTCAAGGAAACCAAGTCAAGTCCCAAGTCCTCCTCAAGATTCAAGTATCCCAATCTCTTTCCGGATCTAAGAATTTCATTCAAACTTCAAGTCTCCATTTAAAATCTTCTTCAAGAAAATCTCCAAAGTCAAGGTATATGGGTTTCAACCAATGGGTCCTTTCCCCCATGGCGCCCAAGCTTCCTTTTTACATAAATTGCATGATTCTAAGTTGATTTACTTATGGGTCTTACTTATTATGAATCTGACTATGAACTATGTTGGAGTTTCTGAAAGTATAATTGTTTAAGCATGTTTTGAGCTATGAATCTTTAATCTATCTTGAGAATTGATGAAGTACTTTGATGTATATTTCAAGATCGTATTACCAAGTGTTGGTGGGTGGTTTTACATTGAATTTTCTTGCATGATTTCACTCTTGAATTGCATGGTTTTAAACTAGCATTACACACCCGCCAAGTGTTTGATAAATGTCAAGCTATGATTTCTTGAGGAATTGAAGGTTCAATGCATGTCTTATGAGTTGAATGAATTTATGATGATGAAATGAATGCATGTATATGATATTCTCCTATATCGTGTTGGGCATTGACCATGCCCCACTCGGGGGGTTGTGAGCCCGGGTAAGTATATCGAGGGGTTTGTACCTTGATAACCATATCGAGAGGTTTCTACCTTGACAACCGGGTGAGAGGTTGGTACCTCAATCACCACGGGTGGTAGGGCGAAACGATCCACCAACCAATTGAGGGGTTGGTACCTCAATCACCATGGGTGGTAGGGTGAGACGATCCACCAATAAATTAAGGGGTTGGTACCTCAATAGACTATGAATTCTATAATGATGGTCTCTTCTTCCACATGTATTATGTTCTATGTAAGCATGATTTACTTAAAGTATCTTCCATGCATGCCATAATGTTGCACACTTATTCATTGCCTATGTTATGCATTTTGATTATGGTACTTATCTCTTGTTGCATTCCATCCTACATACTTAGTACATTAAAATGTAGTAACGCTTACTTTATGCCTACATGATATTAATATGTAGAAACCGGAGCTCTCATTGATTCTCCTCCACGTGCCTAGACGGATTGTTGAAGTTAGCTTTTGGTGAGTCCTCAAGTCCGGGGACAGTATATATCTATCTCTCATGTTTATGTTTATACTATATCTTGTATATTTGGATTAGCTATTGTCATTATTATGAGGGTGAGCTCGGTTGCTTGCCTTGGCCCTCTCTAAGTTCTATGTTTAGAGGTATTGTTGGACAAATGCTATAAGTTTAACTCTCTCTTCACTCTCTTGACTTTTATGAAATGAAGATTTTCCCCCTAGTCCCAATGCCCTTATCTCTATTCTTTTATGGTGTTTAACTACTTTTACAACCAAGGATGTGTAATGATTTGTTAAGAGGCTTGCTTGGGGTTCCTTCGGGTTCCCTATGCGCCGTGTCACATCTAGGCCCTAGAAAGGTCGTGAAAAACTTGGTATCAGAGCATCCATCACACCATGTCTATTAGAGTCTTATCTATGGTTGTAAAGCATGCCACGGCTATGACCGGGAAGATAGTAGGCATTCTTAGGAAATGTTTCCCTTCTTCTTTATATATGTCATGTAATAGATTTAAGTCCCCTAACGCTTATTAGTTATTTTAATCTTTGCATTTCAGAATATGTCTCAAGCTACTTAGGATGGTGATATATCAGATGCAGAGGTTCGCAATGCTCTATGGGTATTGGCCAAAGCGGTGACAAAATTGACAACTCACCTCGATCAACAAATGAGTGTCCCCGAGACTTTAAATGGAAAGAGTGGAATGACATGAAGAAAGACATAGAAAGATGTGCGATAGAATGTCCAAATTGTCAACAAGTAAAGGTGCAATACCAAATACCCAGTGGTTTGACTCAAGATAATGATATACCACTTTTTGCAGGTAAAGATTTCTTATGGTGCCGAGGACTATGCTATGGTTTATATACAAGAGTTGGTAAAATAGTGTGGGGCACCATTGTCCATTGGATAGAGATGCTCAATTTACTTCTCATTTTTGGAGGTCATTCCAAAAGGGCCTTGGCACAAAGGTGAAGCAAAGTACCATATTTCATCCTTATATGGATGGACAAGCCAAAAGAACAATATAAGCATTGGAGGATATGTTGAGGGCTTCTGTGCTTGATTGCAAAGGAAGTTGTATTATCATTTATCTCTTATCGAATTTGTTTAACAACAATTTTCATTCAATTATTTGTATGGATACATTCGAAACTTTGTATGGTAGGCGATGTAGATCATCGGTGGAATGGTTTGAAGTTTGAGAAATGTCCTTAACTGGGCCAGATTTGGTACTTAATGCTATGGAAAAGGTGAAAGTCATAAGGGAAAGGTTGAAGGCTACCCAAAGTCATCAAAACTCATATGCCAATGTTACGAGAGGAGAACTAGAGTTTAATGAAGGTGATTGGGTGTATTTGACGGTTTTCCCAATGAGAGGGGTAATGCACTTTTGAAAGAAAAGAAAATTGAGTGCTAGGTACGCGGGACTTTATGAGATAATAAAAAGAATAGGGAAGGTAACCTATGAACTATATTTACATACGGAATTAGCTATGGTTTATCTGGTGTTTCATCTTTCAATGCTAAGGAAATGCTTGGGTGACCCAAATTCCATTGTTCCATTGAAGGATGTGACTGTTAAGGAAAACTAGACTTATGAAGAAGTATCGGTTGAGATTTTGGACCAGCAAGTGAAGAAGTTGAGAAATAAAAGGGTTGAATCCATCAAAGTGTTATGGATAAACCAACAAGTTGAGAATGCTACTTGGAAGGTCGAGGCAGACATAATGAAATGATACCCTTACCTCTTTTCTTCTATTCATGCCTAAGGAACTTAATATAATCTATTCCTTCAAAATTCTTGCTAATCCATATCTCTTGTTAAGTTCCATGCATGCATGATCATAAAACTATTTTTTAATAATATTTGATGCATGAGTTTGATGATTTTATGAAAATGATTATTAAGATGCATTTTTGCATTTATGCTATGATGATGATTGTGTTCCTACTCTATTAAAGCGTATGTTTGTCCTATTTGAGGACAAATAATCCCAAAGGGGAGATATTATAACACTCCTCATGTTGTTAGACCTGAAAAAGTTAAAGACAAGAAAAATTCTGACGGTTTGACCCTACGAGCCAGTCTACAGCCCATAGAAGGAACCACGAGTCATAGCTGGTCTAGTGGAAAGTGCTCACGGAAAATAGAAAATTGAAGGATTTCTAGAAGTTGACTTATGTGATATCAGATAGACCATATAAGGAACCATGCCCCATCAACAGGCTCATGAAAAGTGGTCCAGAAGGACTAAAAATTTGTCTAAGTCTAGAATTGCTCTACGGAAGGATTTACAGCTCGTAAGTGGAGCAATGGGTTATATTGCATGTTCGTGGCTCTGAAGCTACAATTTTAGTAGCTCAAATTTTTTGGTACCAGGTCCCACGAGCCAGGGTGTGAGCCGTAAGTTGATACACGGCCTGTAGGAAGGGTTTCATAGACAACTCCAACAATTTTTACTGAAGGGTGTTTTTAATATTTCCAACCTAAGCCCTAAACTACATCGTTTTGGCTAACCTAACTGACTTAACTGACCTAGCCTTGATAATCCTATTCCTAATTCATTCACAGGTTTTAATCCTCAGATTTCACTCAAGGATTCTAATATTTCTCTCTCAAGTCAAAGGTTTCATTGAAGTTAAATCTTGAAGGTTTGATTAAGGATTTTTAAATTTTCTTCTTCAATTCTAAGGATTCTACTTTAGGTATGTAGGGCTTCATTCATGGATTAGTTTCATCCATGGAACCTAAACCAAAACCCTCCTTTTAATAAAATTTTCATGATGATTTTTTAAGGACTTTTAAGCTACGATTCCTAATGCATGGATTTTGATTCCTATATGATTATTATGGCTAATTATGTATGAATTATGATGGCCTTCATGGTGTATATGTCACGACCTAAGACTAGGTCCTAGATGTGACACGGCGAATGGGGAACCTGAAGAAACCCCAAAAAAGCCTCTTAGCAAATCAATTACACATCCTCGATCGTGGAAGCAAAACATCAACAACAAGAGACATAAAGAAGGAAAACGGGACTAAGGGAAGTCTTGGATAATCATAAAACATTCAAGAGTCAAGATCATAGCATAATTATATCAATTGTTCCAACAACACTTCTAGCATAGATTTGGTGGTGGGGGAAAGACACTTTTCGGGCTCACCCTTATAGTATCAAACATTCAACATAAAGAGAGAACAAAAGCAAGAGTAGCATAGCTAGTGTCCCCGAACTTGAGGACTCACAATGCTTATCTTCAAGATGCCAAAACTAGCCAAGTGGAAGATGATCATGAGGTGCTCCGGTTCCTATATGGTAACATCATGTAGGCATAGAGTATGCATTAGTACATTTGAATGTATTAAGTATGTAGGATGCAATGCAAAAAGACATAAGCCAATATAGTCAAAATACATAATCATAAACAATGGATGAGAATAATTTTAATATGGCATGCATGATTAATGCTTGAAGTAACACATGCTTCTAAATCATATATCTTGTATAGAACATAATACATGTGTGGGAGAAGACCATAATCATAGACCAAGCAACTATTACTCGGAATCTAAGGCATGTCACCCCCTTGGAAGGTGATTAAGGTACCTACCCCTCAACAAGGTAGTATGGGCATGTCACCCCCTGACGAGGTAGTCAAGGTACATACCCGTTGATGTGGTAGTATGGGCATGTTACCCCCCAATGAGGTGGTCAAGGAATGTCAACCTCTCGACAAGGTGGTTGGGAATGCCACCTCCTAACAAGGTGTGGTCAACTTGCAAGACTATAGATACTTTTCGTGAATTCAATACATACATACATTCCCTTAATCATCATATAGTCACTTGATTCATAATTCATGCGATAGATCATCAATAGCTCAAGAATCCTTATCAAGACATTTTATCAAACACTTGGTGGGTGTGCAATGCTAGTTCAAAATTATGCAATTCAAGAGTGAAGTAATATCAGAAAACATAATGTGAATCAACCCACCAACACATAATAAAACCCTCATGTAAGATACCATGAAATCCATCATCAAATCTCATAATAGATCATAGTTTCATAGCCCAAAACATGCATAGTCACAATAGACAAACCATCTCATAGTATAAGTTTGAAATAGGTAGATATTTGTTTCCAATCAATATTTCATAAAACCCCAACATAATTTGTAATCACAATTAAGAAGAAGTAATAGCCATAAGTAGTACAACTTAGGAACATGCAATTTTCATAAAAAGAAATGTTAAGCACCATGAGTAAAAGGACCTAATGGTTGACACCCACAAGTAATGACCCCAAAAAGTGCCCAAAAATGTGCCTTAGAATGCACAGAATTTTAATTTCCACATATCTCAAAATTCATTTATTATTTCAAAAATTCAACTTCATATACTTGTTTAGTGGCCCAAATTAGAGGGAAAAGGGTCTAATCCCGATTTTAGAGCAACCATATCAAAATTCAAAAATCAAAAAATGTAATTTCCAGGATGTGGTGCGCGACACTGGCACGAGTTGTAAGTGTGTTAGTTTGGCCCAGTTCTATTTTTTCGGTCCAAGACTTCTATGTCTTGGGCCTAAGTGTGCCCAAATGTGTTTTTACCTATAATTAACCTTATTTCACCCTTATATCATCCTAAACATTCCTCAATACTCACTCAAACTCTTAGACTAATATTTCTCTCAAGATTCAAGTCCCAAAACCCTCATCCAGATATAAGGAATTCCTTCAAGCTTCATGTCTCCATTAAAGTCTTCTTTAAGAAATTCTTTAAGGTCAAGGTATGTGGTGTTGGACCATTGGGTCCTTTCACCATGGTGCCTAAGCCTCCTTTTTACTAATATTGCATGATTTAAAGTTGATTTTTACATGTGGTTCTTGCACATTAAGAAATTTACTGCACGATGATATGAGTTCATGAAAGTATGGTTGTTTTAGCATGTTGTTTTGAGATTTAAATGTTAGATCTAATGTAAGATTTGATGAGGGATTTTGATGTGTATGTCTTGAGAGTGTTACAAGGTGTTGAATGATGGTTTTATTATGGATTTTCTTGCATGATTTTATCTCTAAATTGCCTGGTCTTTTACCCCCATTACACACTTGCCAAGTGTTTGATAAAATGCCCGACTAAGGTTTCTTGAGGAATTGAAGGTCTAATGCATGTCTTATGAGTTAAATGGTGTTATGATGATTATATGATGATGAACTAATGATGGAATGGTGATTCCATAATTGTATGCACATGATGTTCAATGAGGAGAGGAAGTGTAGGTATATGATGACTTTGTGATGATGATAGGGACGTCTATATGAGTTGTTTTCATGGTGAAGTACCTATGGTGTTGCATATGGTTGTTGGGTTCTTATGTTTGCTGTGTTCATGGGAAAATGAGTAGTTCTTTCTTGATGATTTGAATGTAATGGTTTGATGAGCTAGTTCTATGATTCCTACCCAAAAGGCCATGTCGTAAGATAGAGTGTTTAATGATTCCTACCGAAAAGATCATATCATAAGGTGTGGACACCCTATTAAAAAGGTCATGCCATAATGTAGAATAGTTAATTATGCCTATTGAAAAGATTATATCGTAAGGTATGGACATTTCACCGAAAAGGCCATGCCATAAGGTAGAAACACTAAAAGCTCCCACCAAAAAGATCATATCGTAAGGTGTGAACATTCTATTGAAAAGGTCATGTTGTCAGATAGAATGAATCACGGTTCCTACCCAAAAGATGATATATAAAGTAGAGAATTTCTTATACTACTTACCAAAAAGTCTATGTCATAGGTAGGGGTATTGATAACACTCTCCAAAAGGTTATACCGTAAGGTGAGTGGGGGTCATTTGGCCCATTTCATGAAGGTTGGTACAAAGGGGTTTGAGTATGTTTGTCATATTGAGTTTATATTCCTTGATCATGATTTACCAGTATGTTTTACCTTGAGCATTGAGCATGCATGCCATATTGATGTTATACCTATCCTTTGCTTACAATTATGCATTTCGATTATGTTTCCTACCTCTTGCAAGCATTGCATCCCACATACTTAGTACATTCAAATGTACTAACGCATACTCTTGCCTACATGATATTATCATGTAGGAACCGGAGCCCCACTTGAGCATCCTCCTCCATGTGGCTAGTACGACTTGGCTCAAGCTTGTTGGTGAGTCCTCCATTTCTGGGACCTTGGTCTATGATTCTCTTATTATGTATTGAGACACTCTTCTTTATTTTCCATTTTTTCTATGAGGATGAGCCGGGTTACTTTGTCTTGGCCCCCACTCTTATCTTTATATAGTAGAGGTGTTGTTGGACATACAGTGCAACTATGCTATGAGCCTTGACTCTACTGACTCTTGTTGTGTATGATATGAAAGGTGTTCCGTTAGTCCCAATTTCCCCTTTTTTATGCTTATCTTTTATTGTCATTTTAATTGCTTTCGCGACCAAGGAAGTGTAATGATATATTGTGAGGCTTGTTTGGGGTTCCTTTGGGTTCCCCATTCGCCGGTCACGTCTAGGCCCTAGGCTTGGGTCATGACACCACATACCTTAAATTTAGGGATTTCCTTGATGTAGATTTGAATGAGACCTTGAAGCTTGATGAAGTTCTTGAGATTCAAAATTAAGCTTGGG
>JAPFFP010000002.1:3527254-3538639 GCA_026153255.1 Solanum medicagineum
CTCAGTCTCTCTAAATTACAGGACTTGAAAAAGAAAGAGAAGGAACTTCAGGCTAAGGAGAATGAATTGCGAAGGAGGGAACAGGTACAACCAGATATGAACTAAATTTGTAATACTGCTGTGTTTTTTTCAGGATTCCTGTTGCTTGATTAGTTCTGTACCAGTTCTTCAACAACATTAATAGTTATTGCTTCTATAGGTCTGTTTTACCCTGTTCAAAATCGTTGGATTATTTATGGATGTCCATATTAGGTTTCTTTCTGGTCTTTGCTCTCTTTAAGTGCTTGTGAATGTGACACCATGGAGGGAAGTGGCATATTTGCAAGCATGTTGTGCAAAACAGTTTGAAGAATAAGCAATACACAGTTTTCTTGAGACTTCTCCTTTTCTATGAAATTCTGGTTTACTCCTTTCTTGTATTGTAATGCTTGTGACCAATGTTAACAGTAGATTTTATTATCTCAATACTGATGGAGGATAGATTTCCATTCTTCATGAATTTAAATACTTCGGAAAAGAGGTGTTTTGTTGACAGCAACTTTATAAAACATTCTTGCTGTCATCTGAGGTCACTTTTTCATTTTTCAAATCAGAAACTCTTTCAGACTCTACATTTCACTTGGTTTGACATTTTTGGTTTGGTTTTTCTGTGGAACGTGTCTTCAGGGCTCCTATTTTGGCCCTAACTTGTCATAAATCTTTTCTGGAGTTTGTCTATGGCCTCATATATTGGCCCTATACTTCCAGATGGGAGACAAAAGAAGCTTTCAAGGTCTATCCTCTCCCGTATTTACCATCAAACAGTCAACCCCTGGTCATAAGTTGCTTGTGTCTGAGTGTCTCTCACTCTGCTGCTTCTTCTACCAGTTGAAATTGTTGTTGACCTGGGCAAAGTACAACTGAAAAAATATTCTCTCCTTCCATATCCCCAGCAGCTCATGTTTGCTCGTTGTACAAACGTCACTGTTCCCTGATTTGGTTTGCTGATGCCGTGCAGGAACTGAGACGAAAAGAAGAGGCTGCTGCAAGAGGTTTTTCCTTTTTCTCCTATGTTTGTCCAATCATCACTTGTGTCCTTTTACAATCTCTAGAGTTAAACATGGGTCTATTTCTGTTTTATGATTTTGTAGACATCTAAACAAGGGATTTAAAGGGAAAAAACATAAAAAAAATTTCAAGTACATAGATGAAATAGAACTGAATGAACTTTTATTCTTTTTGTTTTGACTTTCCTAATTTTTCCTTCTTATCATTGTCTTTTTTTTTTGGTCGGTCTTTTTCCTTCTCCCAGCACGTACACATTGTCTGTCCAAAATAAATTGTGAAAAGCATAATAATAAAAGAATAAAGCTCCACCTTGCCCTTGTTCTTAGTCTTTTTTTCGTTCAAATATTTAATAGTATAATCCAGAGTGATAAAAAGACGGGAATCTTGTCTTCCAATAGAAGAAGTGATTTGGATTATTTAAGAATCAAAGTCGATTTGCTTTCTAAAAAGAAGATATCAATGAACTTCTATGAAACGATTTCATGGGATTTAGCTAATTGTCCTTTGGCGCCATCATGCTTTTGTAGGCATGAATAAGGTAGTTTCCTTTTCTTTTTGAACATATTAGAAGGAAGCCGGTAGCTTCTCCTACACATGAGTAGGGAGAACCTGAACTAAGGTATGATTGCGAACATTATTGAGGTCATTCTTTTCGGATCATGGGTGAAGGGAAAAAGCCACCCCTGAGAGGAATAAAAGAATTCCAAAGATCTTCGGCAAATCCAAAGAGTGTTCCTTGACCAAGTTGGTCATTTCTGGGGCTCACTGTAGCTATAAGTAACATGTATGTTATGATTTTTGTGAGTATTTGTAAGTTTACTTTAAAAGGTTACATGGTTCAAATGTCCACGAACGAAACTTATAAAAGAAAAGGTTACATGATTCAGATATTTTAATGCAGTACATTACAATTCCTCTATTCTCTCTTATTGCAGCTGGCATTGTTATTGAGGCAAAAAATTGGCCTCCATTCTTTCCAATTATACATCATGATATTGCAAATGAAATACCAGTTCATTTGCAAAGGCTGCAATATGTCGCATTTACTACCTTTTTGGGTACGTTAACTTTGCCTCTTTTAGTTTGAAGCATCTTATGTGACTCTTTCTATTTTTTTATTTTTTAACCTGTCATGCTACATTTACGACTTAAAAACTGTTGCATCCCACAGAAAACAAATTGACAGTTCGGAATTTTTATCTTTTCTAAAAGACAACAAGACTTGGGACCTAAGCTGCATTTGACTTCCATTTGATACATTAAGTTTACCTAGTTACAAAAATTTTCAGAAGTAAAATGTTTCGTCTTTTATTTATGGCATTGAAGCATGTTTTAGAGATGTCATTCTGGCATGACATACTGAATCTTCTTGACAAAGTGGTCAAAGAGATTGTTATTAGCTATTACGAAAAATCAGAAGGGGAAAAAGGCAAGCAACACTGTGATTATTCAACCCAAAGAAAGGAGATGAATGAGAAAATTAGCTTACAGATAAACTGTGCAAAATCTAGAGTTCTTTTTTTTCTTTTCTTGTTTCTCCCCTACTAAGTCTGAAACAGGCTCTTTCTAAATTTTGTAATTTATTGCTTGATCAACGGTTCAACTATTTTCTATCATGAAAAGCGTAATCAGAATAAGTATTTTCCCCAATCATCTTTTCCATGTTTTTTTTTTCTAAAACAGTCTCTCTATCTCTATGAGGTAGTGGTAAGATGTGCGTACAATTTTTCCCTCCCCAGGCCCCAGTTGTGGGATCTTCACTGGGTATGTTGTTGTTGTTTATCTTTTCCGTGTTTTTTTGCAAGACCGTCAAGTTATAATGTCAGATTAACTATTTGTTAATCATGAACAGCACCAACTGAAACAGCTTTTTTGAGCATTCAGTTGTTTCATTCTCAGAATCAAATGCTTTATGTGCTCCTATGCTTTCTTTTTCGCTTTTCTACATCCTGTGAGATCATTATTGCTCTCATTCTGATTAGATAAATGATGATGGTGACAGGACTTTCTGCATGCCTTTTATGGAACATCATTGCTACCACTACAGCATGGATTAAAGAAGGAGGTTTGTTTGATTCAGGATCCTACATGTCATTAATGGCTTATTTATGGAGTATTCTAACTTTTAGTTTTTGGCTTTAGACGTAAAGATCTGGTTCCTTTCAATTATTTACTTCATAGCGGGGGTTCCAGGAGCCTATGTACTGTGGTATCGTCCTCTTTATCGAGCTTTCAGGTAAACATTTGTTTCTTATGCTATTTCACTTTTTGTTTCTCTCTTGCATGGGGCTAATGCACATATTTTGACACAGAACTGAGGGTGCTATGAAGTTCGCATGGTTTTTCTTGTTTTACTTGGTAAGTTTAATTTTATCTCCCATCTAAATTGGTGAATTCAAAGATGTCTTACATTTCTTTCGTGTACAGCTTCATATTGCATTCTGCATCTTTGCGGCTGTTGCTCCTCCAGTTGTTTTCAGAGGAAAATCGCTTACGTAAGTTCTCCACTGCATTTTACTTTATGGTAAAGTTTGTATGAATGCATTTTGGCTAAATACATACGGAGACACCTAAAGTTGACACGATTTTTCACTTACGCCTAAATACATATGGAGATACCTAAACCATAAGTTCTACTTTGCGTTGTGTTTTGCTATTATTGTCTGTTTACATGATCTGATCTTTTACAATTTGTTGCAACAGAGGCATTCTGCCCGCAGTAGATCTCATCAGCAAACAAGTACTTGTTGGGGTACGTTTTCACATACTATCTGCATACTCCACGTATTACCCCCAACTGTGATGATCCCTTAATTAGTTTCGAAAAGAAAACTAGGAGGATGCAAAAACCTGCTGAACATTTCATCGCGTAGACACCGAGTAGCACATCCAAGTTGCTGGAGTCTTGGCAATTAACATGGAAATACTCTTTTCTTTTTCAGATTTTCTATTTCATCGGTTTCGGGCTATTTTGTCTAGAGTCTGTGCTGAGCATATGGGTTATTCAGGTATGACCTCTCTTATTTGATTTCTCTCCACAGTTTTATACTTGTCATCTCAGGCAACCCAAGCAAGTTTGGGTCGGCTGCATGAATCTTCATTGATTCTCTTTTCCTCGTGATCTAACTATGCAGCAAGTATACATGTATTTCCGAGGAAGTGGTAAAGCTGCAGAGATGAAGCGCGAAGCTGCACGAGGGGCCATGAGAGCAGCTATATAGAATTGTGTAGCAGATAACAAGATTTGATCACTTTCAGTCTGGCCAGAAATGCTTTGTTTCATATACGTATAATGTATATGCCTTCATTTATACTTTACTATGATCAGTCCACAATGTTTTTATAGGGAAATTTATAGAGAGCATTATATTTCTAATTGGAAAAAAACAATCTTTGTGCATGTAAATTACCTTTTCTGTTTTTGGTCACACAATTTTTACAGTAACAAGTTATTCTATGTACTGTTTACAATAACTTTTTACCTTTTAATGTGAGACTTGATGCAATAATTGTGGAATTGAATGGCCATGCGGAGTTGTTTGGCGTCAGTATAATATCTCAGGATAAAATGTAGCATTATTTTATTTGGCGTTTGATTGGAGGTATTAAGTAATTTTTGGATTATTTATTCACCATTTATGTCTTAGTGATGTGATAAGTCGGTTCAAGATAGTTGTTCGTGTAGTATTCCTTCTTATGTAGGTATCTATTGTTGTTATTATTATTGTTGTCATAATTTATTGCCTTTTTTTTTGTTTGAATATTTTGAAGTCTATCAAATGATCAAACTTTTGACATCGTTTAATTTGTTTTTTTACGTTTTCTTTAAGATTTTAAGCATTACAATAATCAATCATTATATTAAAGCAGTACAACATTATTTTAATATTATTTAGTTGGTTTAACAATACAATTGAGTGGTAGAAGATATCAAAATAATTTAATGTATAAAACATTTCGTATTATCATAATTAAAAAAAAGTCCATATATAGCCTAAAAAGCCTATTGGAGACAGCTTTTTCTCAAGACAAAATTACATAAAATTGTAATATGCCAATTATTCTTCAAAAGGAAAATGAAAGTGGCCAACAAAGTGATAAAACTTTGTTACATTTTTTTATTTGTTTTGACCCATAACATATGTGGAAGATCTTATCCTTTCACAACTCGAACTTATATCCTCGATAACTTTATTTTAGCAATTACGTTAAAATTCTTCTTATCTAAAAGTAATATAATATACCATATAATATTACAACAGTATTAAAGTTTATAGCATGAGTTGTGGTGTTCTTTTCATTTTTAATTAAAGATTTTAAGTTTGAGCCTCTAAAAGTTTAAAAAAAAAAAATCTTATTGAAAGCGCAACATCTGAAATGAAATCACACACAAAAAAAGAATTATATTGTATAAATATAAGTTTTGACTATCAAACTTTTAAAAAGATATGCCTAAAAGGATCATATAATTCAACTTGTCTAGACGAATTTATCGAAGATAAAAAGTTGATGATAAAAATAAACATCAAGCCTCAGCCTAAACAACATAACTCATAAATCAAAAATCATCTCATCTCACACAAAAAAGATATTCCACACCTAAATAGTGGATATAAAAACTCATCGTCATGATACGTTCAAATTTATCAACTAGAGCGTAAATAACATAACACAAAACCATACCATCACATAAAATGAAGAATTCAAAAACTAACATATAAAGAAACCTTTATTTTCCACTTCCAAACAAAGAAATATTTCATAATTAATTCTAATATACTATCTATATATATATAACTCAAGAAACATAGTTGCATACATAGAGTTTCCACAAAAACTCAATCCAAACCAAAATATTCAAAACCAAAAACACCAACACATCATAAAATACTATATAATAATAATGTTGCTTAACAATAAGCAACACATTTTTTCTTGCAATCCATAGTACATCCCCCTCCACCCCCACCATATCCATACCCTTTTCCACTTCTACTAAATGATTTGAAGCACTTTGATGGACACTTCAATTTTTTACCAAAACATGGGCCTTTATCTTTGCAAACCACAGTGGGCCTTATGATTCCACCTTTACTGTATCCTCCTTTTGGGCCTCCAAATCCACCACCATATCCACCAGGCCCAAAACCAGGGATGTTGAATCCACCACCAGGCCCAAAACCAAATCCAACTCCATTGTTGTCCTCAGCAAAAGTCAAAGTGATTGTGATGAAGAAGAAAGTTATTAAGATGAAAGCTATAGAGTTGTTGTTCATATTTTGGAGATCCAGAAAGAATTGTATTGAGAGGGAAAAAAGGGAAAATGTTATATTTAAAGGCCAAGTGGAGAGAGCATTTATAAGTGGATGGGAGTTGGGTGGGGATGTATGAGACCATGACAAGTAGGTTGGGTGCAATTATTACACTATACTATGTGCATTATGATTATCTATACTCCCACTATTAAGGTTTTTTTCTAAATCGATCTCTAGTTAAGAATAAACGAATGCGATATTTGCAACAACATTTGAATGCAAGATCAAATCATTTCCATCATGCTCCATATCAATATTTGAGTTTGTGTTCCTAGCTTAGTGTGTGTTCTGACCTGTCTAAGATTCAACATGTTTATCTATTTGGATTTAGGTTATAGGAATTACTTTTATTTTAGTTGTGAGGTCGTATTTGAAAAATCAATTTAACTAATAAATTATAAAAGTTTGATATTAAAAATGAAAAAAGATTAAATATTCAAAAACTATATAAAAAGTATAATAAATTGTAATTTTTTTGTATGATGAATCAAAATTCATATAATTTGACTTTCGAAAAGAAAATTATCAAAAATAAAAGGAAACAGACGAAGTAGAAAATACCTTTTTTTATTTCTTTCTGGGAGCTCACACCACCCTTTTTTGTGCTCTTAGTGACAGAATTCATGACTTTAAGATTGAAAGTGAGGAATACTTCAAATTTTTGAGTTTATAAATTTTATAGCTTTGAAAAGGTAAAATTATTAAAATTTTAAATAAATTATTTATATATTAAATGAATTTCTTAGGTAGAATTTTGGTCAAAGTTATTAAATTATGTTTGAATCTGTAATTAAAACATGAGTTCCCGGTCTTCAAAGGTGGATTCAGAAAAAATCGATGTATATTTTTTGTTTCTTTTTAATTTATGAATAAATTTGAATTTACGAATTCCAAAAAATTGTTATTCTTATTAAAATAAATAATTTTAATATTTATTATTTTTTTAGAAATTAAAAATAATATTAATTAGTTGAATATTTAAATCAAATAATATGAACGGAGGGAATATTATTAATTAGTTTAAATATTTTCAGCAGTAGTAATTATGATCACAACAATTCATAACTCAGCAGTGGACATTAGTAAATGATTCATTAAATAAATGTATTTAATTGTTCGCACATAAAGATGCATTGGACTCCTGCAATTAAATGTATTTACTTTTACCTATTCAATTTGAATTTTATGCATTTTTTTTAACCATAATATTGAATGCGAAATCTATTTAAATTACAAATAAATTAAATTAAAGTAAATAAATCATGATTTTAGAATGTAATTAAAATAGGTTTAGTGCGAAAGAAAATTGTTTTATATAAATTTTTAAACAATAGAAGTTAAATATGGAATATCAGATTTTACTGTAAAATTGAAAAAAAAAAACTTACACTTTGATAGTGGAAGCATTTGTCCTATATGTACAAATCCAAATCGGGCGAATCTTTACTTGAAGTAGATCATAAACCAAAAAAGATGAAAAATACTCATTAAGGAACAAGAAAATACCATCGCGGTTTGGATTAAATCTCGACGAAAGAATACAACAATGAAAAGTTAATTCGATAAATTTAATGACCCTTTCTTATAACTTCGAATTTTATAATAAAAAATTAAAAATATGAAAAAGATGTAAAAACTTATCTTTATTGAAAAATCAAAGAAAAACTCTCTCGTTACAAATAAAAATGAACCTAAGATGTGTAAGTTTTTCTTCACTTTATAAGGGATAAAGCGTAAGAATTTCTTACAAAGTGAAGAAGAAACGAGCAAAAATCTTTTATAAAGTGTAAGTTTTTCTTTTACACCTTATAAAGTGTAAGATTCTTTTTTTCATGTTTAACAACAAAATTTGACGTTGCCATAATTAACATCTGTCGTTTGAAAATTTGTATAAAATGGAAATTTTTTTTACACTAAGACTCTTTTAATTACATTCTAAAACTATGACTTATTTGTGTCAGTATAGTCTATTGGTGGCTTAAATAGGTTTTAATAATAGGAAATAAGGGTAAATATAAAGCATGTATATTTTTCCTCTTAATTAATACTTTGTTTTAAAATTTTAAAAATAATTTGAAGAATAGTTAATAGGAAATAAGGGTAAAATATCAAACATATATATTTTCCTCTTAATAGGCTTAAAATAATTAATATTTTTTTTAATATAATAGACAAATAAAAGTGAATGAAAGAAATATAATGAAAAATTAATTAAATAATTTTAAATTCTTTTGTAAGGCACATTATCAATAAAAAGTTTCTTTTTAACACATTAACAAAAATATGTGATTTGCATCCCTCCAAATATATTTGATAGTATACTTTTTTGTTCTCAATAAAAAAAATTATCATTTTAACAAAATATGAAGAGTATTTCATTGGTAAATAATAAAGTGTAAAGGATCCATATATATTGCTCAAATCGATTAAAATTGTGACCGAAGTAGGTGAAACAAGTTTACATTTGTAATTACTTGTATTCTTTTCGATTCATTTTTACTAAACTTTCAACATATTTTTAAAAATAGTGATTAGTATAAATATTTTATAATTATTATTAAGGTGTAGTCTTAGTTCTTGAAAAAATTGAGGAAATACATAATTAGTCTTAAGTGTAAACTAGAAAAAATTAATTATCTTTTCTTTTTTTAATTTATTAAAAGTCGCATGTAAAATTAAAGCAAATCTATTTTTAAAATAATGAATAGATAAAAGTGAATGAATAAAAAGTGTTTTATGTCAATTATTATTCTTTAAGTTTATTTTTCAGATTAATAATTATATCATGCTTGATACAAAAATTTATTTTTGGACCATCAAATGATGTGGTGCAGCCGATAGGGTTGTTCCTTTCTTAATCAGAAGACTTGAGTCTGAGTCTTAAGAATGAAATCTTTTTTGGCAGAGAGTGTTTCCCCTCAAATAGGCCTCTAGACGATATGAATCCAAATATAATCAAGCTCCGACCAGACTACCGACCACCAAGTGAGAATCTTTTTTTTGTTTTTGGAGGTACACTTTGAGTACAATTAGTAGAAGTATTTATGAGCACAACAACTAATTAACTACCCCAGTGGACATTAGTAAATAAATATTTGACTATACTTCAATTGTTTGCACATTAAAGATGCATGTGCATGTCTTTTCCTTTTTGTTCTAATTTATTATTCTCAAAGTTTTACTAATTATATTTTTCTAAAGCCATTATTAGCTAAAACATTGGGTCAAGAGTATAATTATCAATATAAAAATTAGATAATCTAATTTTGAATTAATGACACTCTGAGTTATTAATAACACTTATGATTCAATTTTAAACTTCTGAAAGATATATGGCTTATTACCTGTACACGTATACCCTTCATTGATAAAAGGATATATTTGAGCAATTATGTAGCAACAAGAATATAAATAAGTCGCCCTCTTAATGCACAAATATATTTGAACCTTTTCCCACATTTAAACAACAAAAAATATCAATAAAAAAGTTGAAATTTTTTTAGAAAATCATCTTACTAAGGGATGAGTTATGGCCATATGCTCTAAGTGAATTTTGGTACCACAAATGCACAATATAGGAGAGTGGAATGAGCCCCAAATCTCCATAAGAAGAGTTGAATTTACTTCATTCAAGATTGAGCATTTTTGTCCTTTTTTAAAAAATTATTATTATTAAAATGATAACTGATAATTTTAAACCATAATCAAAAGTTAAGAGGTATATTTGAATTATTTTCTCAAGAAATAGGCATGTACATTTTACATTGGAGGAGGTTTGTTATCGGAGAAGACATTACGAAATGATTTTTTTTTTTTGATTAAAAAGATATGTATATTTGAGATAGATTACGTTAGCAGGTGTCTTGGCCATTGCCCTGAGGCAATTTGTCCAGCATTAAGGTAAACAAAACAATTTTGAAAGGCCACATCTGCCTCGAATAAGAGGTTCTTTGTAGTGATTTTTTTTCTAATATAATCAGTTCTCAAGTTGTCTGCACATACTCTTTCTTGCACAAACAATGGGAGAACTACAAAAACACATTTTCTTGAGCCCTTCCTTCCCCTACACGTCAGCAACCTAGTTCTGTTCCCTAAATGCGTGACGTAACTCTCGTGCTCCCAACTTGCTTCGTAGTGAGTGTAGGAGATTATTATAGAGTAAAATACCTGAATTAATGCATTTACTAATGAGACAAGTGCGTAACAAATAGTAAAATTTGATGATTTTAGTGCATGCATGATTTGCATCTTGTCAATTTCCTTTTCAAGATTGACAAGAAGTAAACACTCAAAATCACCAAGATATAAAAATTAAATTCATGAATAATCTGACATTAAAGGAGAAGGGCCGACCATGGACTTAAAGGACCATCCTATTTAATGCCATTTCACTATTTCTAGCTGTGAATAATGTGATGGATGCTGAGGTTTATTCAGAAATATTTATTAAAAGTTTGACCTTTTGATTATGATATATACTTTTATAAATGTGGAAAGGTGTCAAATGTCAACAAGATTTTCAGATATAGGGCCAACTTGTCCACTTGGCTACTAATCAAGGGCTTTATTTAAAAAAATTACAAGTAATAAATAATATAAGAAGTCGATGAAAAAATAAGATATTTAAAAATTTCATTAACATATTATGTATTATAAAAATTGTGTGTGTGTGATTTATTGGTTCAATTTAGTTTGATTTTGATTTTAATTGAAAAATAAATCAAACTCAGAAAGTTATTAATTTATTTAATTGATTTAGTTCGATTTTCATTTTGGAGCTGACTTAATCAAACTATAAATATTTTAGTGATTAGTGTTTAACATCTGAACAATCCATCTTATGTACTTTATTCCTGTCTTTAAAAGATATATAAGTTTATGTTTGATAGATGATCGACTTGAGTAAAATGAACATATATATATATATATATATCTATATATGTAGATGTATATTTATTTATTTATAACACCTCTAAGAACTCCTGTATTTGGCCCTTAGAAAAATCTCGAGAGAAAAGGTCAT
>JAPFFP010000002.1:3538739-3560163 GCA_026153255.1 Solanum medicagineum
GAGTAAAATGAACATATATATATATATATATATATCTATATATGTATATGTATATTTATTTATTTATAACACCTCTAAGAACTCCTGTATTTGGCCCTTAGAAAAATCTTGAGAGAAAAGGTCATAGTCCAATGACCAGGAAGGAGATTTACGGACTGGAGTTGATGTTCGTAGATAAGGGTGCGCAGGACGAGATCGGCCTACAACCCATAGAAGTTTTTAATCAAACTCAGAATTTTGATTTATTTAATCAATTTAGTTTCATTTCGTTTGAAGTGGATGTAATTAAATTATAAATACTTTAGTAATTAGAGCTCGTTTGGATTAGCTGAAAAAATAGCTTTTAAAAAATTCTTCAAAAAAGTGCTGAAACTTATTTTAAAAATAAGTAGTTATGTGTTTGGATAGAAGTGCTTAAGCCGAAAAAAGCTTATTAATGTGTTTGGTATCAAAGTGTTATTAAGCACCTTTTTTTTTAATCAAAATGTCCTTAAACTGTTACATATTATAAAATGTTAATTATTAATCTAAATTTTTATTTCTAAATTAGATTAAATTAGAATTAATTTATTTTAATTCATCTTCAACATAAATTGATTATATAAGTTAATGTATATGTCTAAGTTATTTTTAATATTTAAAATATATAATTTTAATAAAATACATGAAATATTTGAGTTTTTTTAAAAAATTATATTTGTAATAAGTAATGACTATGTTTCTTCTTTACCATAAATAATTTATAAAAAGAATAAAATAAGGAGAAAATAATTTAGAAGAAAAAAAAGAAAGAAAGAGCAAGAAAAAAAAAAAGAAAGGAAGAAAGGAAAGAGAAAAAGGAATAAGGAAAAAAAAAGGAAGAAAGAAAGAGCAAGGGAGAAAAAAGAAAGAGCCAAATTTAGAAAAAAATTGAAAGAAAAAAATAATATAGAAAATATAAACAAACATTGGGGATAAAAAAGTGAATTTTTTGTTCAAATATAAACAATTTTTAAGCTAAAAAGAAAAAAAGTAGGAGGAGACCAACTTCTAACTTTTAACTTATTTTAAGTTATTTTAGAATTTGCTAAACACTTTCAAAAGCTAAAAAGAGCTTAAAAACAAGTTTGACCATCTTTTAAGCTAATCCAAATACCCTCTAGTGTTTAACAACTGAACAATCCATTTGATTTACTTTACTCTTGTCTTAAAAAAGTATTCAATTTCTTTTTGATAAATCATCAACTTAAATAAAATGACTATATATATTGTACAACTCCTAAGAACTCTTGACCTTTAGGAAAATCCTAAGAAAAGGAGTCATAGTCCGGTGACAATGAAGGAAATTTATGGTCCATAAAAAATCTTATGGACCGTAAGTTGAGTTCGTAATTTTCCTCACACTTAGAAAAATTCTGAGTTCTTAGAACTCTTTCTACGAATGGATTTTAGGATCTGTAGAGAATTCTATAGATTGTAATTGATGTTTATAGATGAGTTTTAGAGACTCAGGAGAACGAAATGTCCGGGATTAGACGGGCTTACAACCCGTAGAAGTTCTTATGATCCATGGAATAGGTCTCATTGGCCCCAACCCTAAAACCAGACCCCAATAATCCTTTATGAATTGAGTCTGTGACTTGTAGAAATTAGGGGTTCGTATACTCAACTTTGCAAATTTCAGTAAGTCCAATTCGTGTTCCAAGGTTTTACGAGAGTCTTTTATGGTCCGTATAAAAGTTCTACGGTCTATAACAACCTCGAGACAGTTTTAATAAAGGATGTTTTAATCTTTTCCTACCATTTTTCAATCAAAATTTTGACATTTTGAGACTAAAATGAACTTTTTATATTATCAGTACTCAATAAACCTATACTCTTATTAACACTTAGATTATTTGAAAGCAAGGATTGGGGAGGATAAAAACCAGTGTTCAAGAGTTCCTATCGAGATCTTCTAGTTTCGATCTTTTAGGTGTGTGTAAGGCTATTCATAACGTTGGATTGAGTTTGTCCATACACCTAATATCTAAATTCTTTCTTTATTGAGTTTGAATTGAGTTTTAGCGTTAGTTTTGTGAATTCCAAATGGATAAATTCATTGTTCACTAAGTTCTATATAATTATGCATTGATATTAATATTGTTCTACACTTTGAATTCTTGAGATTGTTGTTCATGATTACATTTACATGAACCCTAGTTAAGTTGATTATCATTATATTAATATGCATTCATTTTGAATTGATGAGAAATTTTCATGTTGTGACCAAAAAGTGATTCTTAAATCGATTGTATACGTCCTTTATGAAGTCTAAATGAGTTCAGCATTGAGTTTAAATGAGAGAGGAAAAAGTTTTGAAGAGGAACAATTAACTTTGAGAATATATTTTTCATAAAAAGCAATATGAGATGAGATGAGATGAGATGAGATGAGATGAGTTTGAGCTTTTGAGTTAGAATTCAATTAGACTAAAGGAGATAATTTTTAGGTATGGGCATAATAAATAAATTTTGGGAATAGTATTGAACACTAAGATTTGGGTAAGAGTATAAGCAACTCAAATTTTATAAATTACGTAGCCAACATAGGATAGGATCGTGATCATTAATTCGAGTGATTCGTCGCTGGTCCCAAGGAAAGAACTTCTTATTTTGGATCCACGAGTTTAGTTTGCATTCTTTACTCTGACAAAGTATTGGACGGCTGTGACAATAACAACAATTTTATTGTATCATCACTAACGTATAGGTGATGACTGTCGATTAGAGAATTCCGCAAGAGTAAATAACATTATTTTACTGAGACTATACCATTATTTTACTGAGACTGCATTCTTGAGACTTCATTCACTGAGTATGTTTATAGCATTGTTTTATTCTTAAACGTGCATGCTTCATCTTAAGTTGAGTATTAGTGTTGTTGAGTATCTTGAGTTTATTTTCTTTCAATTATTTTACATACCGTACATTTTATCTACTGTCGTTTTTTGACGCACTGCATCATTTTTTGATGTAGATACATGTGCTAGAGAACCTCAACAGTTGCTCCGTTGAAGATTTATTCATCTTAATTTTTGAAGAGACCTCTTGGTCTTTGGTGGGATTATTATTTGAGTTTGCTTTATTTGAAGTAGTTATTTGAGGTAGCCGTAGGTCTATCCGAGTACGTTATGAGTAGTTTAGAGGCTTTATAGACGATATGAGAATGGAGTTTGAGGTTCTTTTCAAGTATTTCTTTTTGAAAAACTATTATCTATTCATGGATAATGGCATTGAGTTGTTTCTTTTAAGTTGGGTTATTTTATGAGTTGATTATCTCAAACTTATTATCCATATTGATACGATGTTTGAGTAACCTACTTGAGTTAGTTTCTACTTTTGCTTATGAGTTTTTTGTTGAGTGAGTTAGCTAGACTTTGTTTGGATGGTTGTTATGTATTATTTTATAATGTATTGTGTTCTGTTGTATTGTATTGTATTGTATCGTATGGTATTGTTCTAATGACTATAATGTTATGGTAGATTGTATTGTTTTTCGTCGTTACATAATGTCATACATCCATAATTTGAATGATAAACCTATAAGAAATTGAAGAATATGTGGTGGATTTCATGAAAAGATAGGGTAAATGATAAAGTAGAATTATTAAATAAATAAATAAAGTAAAAAATGAGAAAAGATATTAAAGTAACGACGCAACCACACCAAATCGGTCGTTACATAAAATGGGTCTTTCCATTGTTACCTAACGATGAAATTAAACGATATAATACAATAAAATTTAAATAACAATCAAAACAAACATTACATAAACTAACAATACAATACAACGGATAACAACCATCCAAACAAGGGGTAAAGGTTCGCTTAGAACCAACAATAGTTTCTGAGTGTAGGCTATGCTTAGGGTATAAAGGTGACATATATAATGCATAAATGAAAAAAAATATTATTTTTCTTTTTTTAATTCTTTTTTTTTTCTTTTTTATCGGATGGTAGTGCATGTATTTGAATTCATCATCGAACTCTACAGAGAAATAAATTATTTTGATATGGCAAAAAACAAAAATTTTAAAATAGTATTTTCACTATATATTATTTCTCAAGCTAAAGGTACAACTCCATGAAGCTGCTATACCATAAAAATAAGAAAATTAGTTCCAATTTTTCACAGTAGAAAGAAAAGGGTTTAAGGTTTGAGTTTTCAGAGAGCTGCCATGGAAGAACCTGTTATAGCAGCACAAAATCCGAGGACACGAGGTAGATATATCAAGAAAAGAGCTCTCAAGAACAAAGCACTTACTGTTTCTTTCGATGAAAAAGACCTCAAGTAATTTTTTTTTTTGGGTTGGATTCTTGATTTCTGTGCTTCTGTTTGTTTTTCTGGGTTTTTGAAGTGTTAAATTTGAATTTGATGAATTGGGTTTTTAGGGATTTTGTAACTGGTTTTCATAAGAGAAAGAAGAAGAGAAGAAAAGAGGCGCAAGCGCAGTTGGAAGAATCCCTGAGGAAGAAACGTATTGAGGCTCGTAAAAAGGTTTTGAACTTTGTTATACCCTTTATGATTTCATTGGGTATAATTGCAGTTTAGTAGCTTAATACTTGATATCAAGTAGTGAGAAGAATGGCTTAGAAGGTAATATCCAGATAATGACACTCCTCCATTGGATAGTAATTTTGGAAAAATGAGAAATTGTGTTTCGATTATCGCACTATTTTGTTGCCATTACTGGTCCTTTCGTGAATGTTCTGCACTTTTTGTTCTTATTAGTTGTGTTTTCTTCAATGTCTTTATCCTTTTTGTAACTACTTTAATTAGCTGTACTTGAGCTGAGGCTCATTCGGAAAGCAACCTCTTGACCTCTATGAGGTAGGGGTGGTCTGCGTATACTCTGCTCTTTTCAGACCCCACTTGTGGATTTCGTTGGGTATGTTAAAGTTGTTGTTTGTTGAGAAATTGTGGTTTGGGATTTACTTCTCTGTCATATTGGTTATTGGATGTTGGTGTGACTGTGTGGTTGTATATCGTGATGTTATGGAGTTAAAAGCTTATTCATTTTATCTGTTTCACAGCTTATAAAGCCAAATGTGTGTTGTTGGAAACTAAAAATTGGGATTAGTTGAATAAGCAAAACTGTATATTTTATAATGACTTGGATGCTAATGCCGGGAAGTTTCAGGAGACTAATTCAAGAAGAGGAGAATGAACGAATAGGATGAATAGTAGTAGTTTAGTATAGGTAGTTAGTCTGCTGTAATATGGATTGTTGAATCTTGGAACTCTGATGATAATAAACCTCAATTGGACATAGAATGAGTTCTACATTATGGTGCTTACCATCTCTATTGCATTACTAGAATGATAGAATGTTCCATGTTTAGTTATTTATATTCTTGATATCGTAAAGCCGACCAGTGAAATCCCCCATTAACCAGGAGGCAAATGACACTTTCTTGACTCCCCCCCTGCCCAGGCTGTGCGTAAAATATATTGACGTACAACGTTTCTGTTACTTACGAAATCCTAAAAGAACAGTGCTGTAAAAAGAAAGATGGATAATGGTGCAAGGTGACTAGAGACTGTTGGGCAAAAGGCCTTTCAAGTCTTGAATTAAGAAAGAGTGAGGTTGACCAAATCAACTATTCATCGTCTTTATACTAAACAGGAAATTTTTTCACTACCTTGGCTGTTCAAGCTGCATGTTGTCTACTGATTTTCGGTAGTAGGAGTTTAAAATCTAATTGTTTTATCTTTATCAAAAAAACTAATCCTTTGATCAGTAAAATTCAAAGAGTTTCTGAACAGTTCTTCCCTGTCACAGGCTTACTGCATTGAGTTAACTGAGTAATTATTTACATAACAGCCTCCTACAACCTTTTCCAGTCAAAACTTGTTAGGGGACTCACAGAACAGAAATGTTGATTTCTTTCCCAAACTGTTCTCTGGTTCTGTCAAATAACAGTTGCATGTACACGAACATGATAGAAGACCCTCCTTAGCAAAGTCTTCTTATAGCTAAGGCAATAAGTGTGGCGTCATGCTTCATGGCTTGTTAAAAGAGGTCCTTGTTACATTTTATTCATGTGCATGACAATTACCTCCTCACCTAAATAGACATGTATACAAAATCTACCAGTATTGATGTCGAGCTTATCTATACAATGGGGACGAGTGTGCAAAAACATTTTAAGATTTGACTCGTTTTCTACTTTTTCTTCCCGAGATTAGCACTATCCAGGTTATCGTTAAATACCTTCATGGTTTGAAGTTCCTTGCTGTCTCAGTAATTGTCTCAAATCTGCTTCTTTCGTAGGGGTAATCATTCTAATAACTGTTGCTTTTATGATTATGGCTGAAGTGTCTTGACACATTTTCGTCTGCCTGGTTATGCGTCAATGCTCAAATTTAGCGGTGCAGTTAGTACGATCATTCAAATATTTGTTACTTTTATTACTTATAGCAACCTTGATGTAATCAAACTTGTCATGGTGGGACATCTTATTTTTCTCACTTTGTTCTACAGAGAAAGGAGGAGCGAGAATTTGCCATCTTTGGTGGAGCTGCACCTGATTCAGCTGCTGTAACAGATGAACCTGATGAGGACCTCGACGACGAAGAGGAAAATGAGCCTAACACAACAGTCTCAGGTATCCCCTAATGACATTAGTGGACTTGTTTAGTGCTGAAGTTTATCCAGAGTTCTCATTTATAATGGTTTGGTCCTCGTTGGAAAAGCTGAAAAATTCCTGTGTGTAATATCTTCTGATAGTTATCAGCATACTTGTAAATACGTTATTGTGTTGTGCAAGAGAGAGGTATACTATAGAAAAAGTTATTGGGAATATATCCATCAAGCTCAAATGCAGAATTCCACTTAACAGAGGCTAGAAAAGGTTTAGAAACTGAGGCACCCTTGACTGGCTCTTTTTTACATTACTACACCACATGATAGAATCATTCTCTTAGCTGCTTCACTTTCCTCCGTGCAGAAAATGAGAACTTGTATTATAGTCATTGGTGCATCCTCTTTCAGTAGACGTTTCATTTGCGCTACGGCCAAGTATCTCAGAGTATCTGAGACGATTAAGCTCCTCAAACTTCCCTGAATTAGTTTAGCTCCAATATGCTCAGATCTTCCTTTCATATTTTATAACTATTAATGCTGGTGGTTGAGGCACACTATTAGCTACTTTTTCTCCGAGACTTGAAACATATAAACATGAAAGTGGTATTAGGTCGAGCTCTGTTCCGCATCACAAGTTACAGTCAACTTAATACTTGATCAGAGGCGAAGAGACGAATCCAGGATTTAAGCTCTCATTGGTTCAACCTTTGAGGTTCTTAGCATTATGTGTTCATATATGCTATTTGTTGCAATTTTAGTTAATTTGTACACATAAATTTGTGTTTCACATCAAAAGTACTGGGTTTGGGTTCAGATAAACCCAGTAACATTAAGCTTTGTCTGCCCCTTTACTTTTTGTAGCAGCAGTAGTGGAACATAACCTGTGGATTGATTTTTTGTTTCTTGTTAAAAAAAGGGACTACAACATATGAAAATGGGGATGTGCAAGTCGTCGTGACAACAAGTGAGATCTCGCGTGAAGAAGAAGAATCCCCAGCTAAAGTGCCACCACAACCAGCAATAGTTCAACATGCTGGAGAAACTAAACGCAACAAACAGAACATTCCAATAAATAAGAAGAAACCATTCAAGAAAGTCGTGAAAAAGAGATCCCGATCCAAGCCACAGAGTAAGAGAGACAAGAGGAAAGGTAAAATGAAGAAGAAGAAGCATCACCAGTAGCATTTTTGCATCTTTAACCTTGCCTCCTTCCCCTTTAAAGGCAAAAAGGAGAGAAATTCCTCATCCGCGACGCCTTTTTAATTTACTGCGAATATTTTTAGCATGTAGTATTTTAATTTCTTACTTATGTTATGACTAAGGTTTGTTCACAATGATCAATCTGGCTTTGAGTATTTTTCTCAATTTATTATTTGTCTACTCTTTGTATTGAACTATTCATACTTTTTCACATGGTATACTTGCATGTATTTTCCTCAACCTCTTACATATCTAGGATAAGTCAAATCGAAAAAGGTGTTATTGGGTTATTGGATTAATGGGTTTTTAATGATTTTATAAAAAAAATTATTGAGTTATCAGTTTGGTTTCGATTTTTAATATTGGATTATTGGGTAAACAAGAGAACCCATTAAGATTATAATAATTTATTACTTTATCTCTTCATAAAATATTAAATATTAATAATTTACATTACCTGATACTAAATTGATATTCGAAGTCATTTATTTGCTTGATTTCCAATGTATAGCCCTTTTATTGGAAAGTAAATTAGAATATGAGGTCAAATATTGTATATTATTAAGTTTATGTGCTTAATTGATTTTGTTTGTTTTGTTGTATCTCATCGTATTGAGTCAAATTGTTAGACATTATATATTTACTTTATGAGTATTTTATATTGGGTAAATCAAAAATTAAATAGCTAAGAACTAAAAATCGATCAAAGATATCTTATTAATTTGTTATTGATTTAGCATAATTAAAAATAAAAAATTAATAAATATTTACCTAAAATCAGATCAAATCGAAACGAACGAATAGATTCACAATCCATATCTAGTTGAGTCATGCTGAATGTTGACCCCTATTAGGATATCTCTATAGGAACAAGGAAACAAAGAAAAACATACTAAATGTGATGGATAACTTCTTGTTGAAGCTAAAAATAATCAATGCGACAATTTGGTAATAATTGAATAAATTAAAAATGTACATTTCACGAAATATAAAAAAGCCATTTTAGAGCTTCGTACAAGGGTACTACAGAACAAGTACAAATTATAATGTCCAATCATACTATGCCAGCTAACAAGTTCAACAAGACAAATTTTTAAGCCAATATTAAAGTCTAAAACAATAATATCATGGTATGAGATATTTTGCATAATCTTGTTATATTTAATACTAACGTGCTTTTATCTTATTTTCGATAGACTTTCAACTAAATTAATAGAAGTGAAATACTGAAATAATTGATAAAATTGTTGTTATGTGATTAGGAAATTACAGTTCAAATTTTGAAAACATATAGAAATGCAAGAGAAGGAAGGTCGCCTATTGTGATTGGACCCTTTTCCGCACTCTGTACATAGCGGGAGCTTGAGTTGAGTTGACTACTACGATACCTCGTGATTGGACCATTTCTGAAACCTGCGAATAGGAGCGCTTGAGTTGATTTGACTATTTTCTACATTAAATACCTTGTGATTGAACCCTTCGTAATCCGTAGTTTGAGTTGATTTGACTATTTTCTGCATTTCATAAATTTTATGCATAACGAAAGTTTGAGTTGATTTGATTATTTTCTATATTAAATACCTTTGTAATTAAACCTTTCGTGATCCATAGTTTGAGTTGATTTGACTAGTTTAATTTTTACGTAAAGATCCAGTATGCAAGCCAAAGCCAGGCAGCCATGAAAACAATAAAGCTTTTTTAAACAGTTAGTGCAGAATTTGCACAAAACCCCAAAAAATCCCAACTGCTCCCTCGAACTTTCCGCGAATCTTCGTAACCATTTTTCCTTATCTTTCAATTTTCCCGCTTTCCCTTTTCGCTATCATCTTTGGTTTCTTTTGTTTTTCCTTTTTCTCCTCTTTTTTATCTTCTTTTTTCCCGTTAGGAATCTGATTCTTCGTGTGCGCTCAAATTTTAACTGAAAATAGTTGAAAAATCAGATCTGAAGAGACCCAATATAGAGGAAAATGCAGAGGAATTTCATGGAAAGACCCAGTGGAGAAAAACGTATACTTGATGCTAACAGTAGTGAAGAAGGTCAGCCTGATAGAAAAAGACCAGCTCTTGCCAGGTAAATTTAACTTAATTCATCAAGAATTATGTGTGTTGTATTGGGGGTGTATGGCGATATGGGGGCGAAAAACAAGGGAAAGAGAGAAATGGGGTTTCTCTAGATTTTGGCATAGTGGCCCCCCTAGTGGGAGGTTGAATGATGGGTTATTAGCTCAGTGGTATTGCGTTGTTGTGCCATGGTTAGTATAATGTGCTCATCAGAGTGAGAGGCTGGCGCGAGGGTCTATTAGCTCAGTGGTAGAGTGCCCCTTTGTTAATTGTGTCGTGGTGCCATGGATAGTTAAATGTGCTCATCAGAGTGTGAGGCTGGCACGGGGGTCTTTTAGCTTAGCAGTAGAGCGCGCCCCTGATAATTGTGTTGTTGTGCTATGGACAGTTTAATGTACTCATGGGCAGTATAATTTAGATTAAATCTTAATTTTAGGCTAAACTCGGTAATCAGTAATCATGGCATAGAAAATGTACCATGTAGATGTATTTTAGTACTTTTTCTTTCTGTGTTTAGCTAATTTTGTCAATGGAGTAACAGTGTGGCACTTTGATTTTTCAGTGAATCAGTAGTCATGTTTCAGTAGGAGTTTAAGTTGGAGAGATTTGGGGAGCTACTTATTGAAGACACTGCAAGTTCTTGTGGAGGGTGAAGACTGAGAATCATCATAATATAGATCGGGTAGTTGGTAATAAATTTTTTAAGAGAAGTTATAATATGGATGGATATGTTTGTCTATCATCACGAAGACTGTTGACAACAGATAGCTAGTTTGTTTGGAAATTGGGGGAAGGAAGATTTAAGTTTGGCTTGATAACTAGTGACAATTGGAGCATGTTCTCTTAAGCTCAATTCTTATTGCAATGCCCGACCTTTTGTTATGGTGCAGTATTTTCAAGAGGTTTCATATACTGTCTGCATTATCTTGGCTTAGTTTGTTAGTGTAATACATGGACTCCTGACTTCTGAGAAGTTGATTTGAGGTGATCTGAGCTACATTTGTGGCAGTTGCCACCTCTTGTTGCCAATATCTTGGAAACTGGATTTGAAATGATTGCCTTGCCACAATAACAGAAGTGATGTAGTACGTAAGTTCCCATGTCTATCAAACGTCCGTAGGATTAACCAGATCATGCAAAAAGATGAACATTATCCCCTCCAATTTGCAACCATGAGCATACTTAAGCATCTCAAGTCAATTGCTTTGGATTCTGTCTATGCTTTGCTGCTTTGTATCTTGGACCCATCAACTTGGCAGATGCCTCTCTCACAGGCCTGTTCTATGTGATGGTCAATCAATTGAAGTACTTTTAGTGTCATCATCTAGACTATAATTTTTTCATTTTGAAAATCAGTTGTTCTGTCCGTAGTTTCTTTAATTGAAAACAATAGATTCATAGTTACTGGATGTCATATTTTGTGCTTCAATCTAACATGAAACTGTGTGAACTGGATTATCATATTCTTCTCTGTGAAGCTGAAATCCACTACCTATTGTAGCTGATCTCATCTTTCTGTGTATCATTCATTGTAACAATTGCATTATTTATTGAAAACTACATGGTTAATGCAGTGTTATTGTTGAAGCGCTCAAGGTGGACAGTCTGCAGAAACTCTGCTCATCGCTGGAGCCAATTCTTCGGAGAGTTGTAAGACTATTAGGCCATCTGTAACTCTCTTTCCGTTTGCTGGATGTTAAGAAGCATTTTTGTTGTGATCTCTAATTACCTTAATTCTTGGAAGTCTCAACCACCCCATTCAGTATCTTATTCCAGTATGAGTTGGAAGCTACAGATCAGGCACTCTTGTTCACAGTGGTTAAGGGAGTTTTCTCCACGCCACTAGGTCTCGAGTTCAAGACTGGTATAAGAGAAAGAAGATCAGATGAGTTGGAAGCTACAGATATTTACTTATTAATGTATAATGAATTAACACAAAAAATGAAAAGATGCATAAATTTATGTCCATACAAGCTAAACAAGACAAGTTATAGATATTTGATCTCAAAGTACTTCTTAGAATTGATTATTATGGCACGGCTTATGAGGCCATTGTCTGATATGTCATTGTGTACTATAGCTATTAAACAATAGCAATTGTAACCTCTGCAGAAGTTCTCTCTCTCCTCATGAGAGTGCTCTCGATATCTATGCTTGCGGACAGTGTCAATGCTTTCTCGAGATGCCATATGCTCAAGTTTTTCCTTTCTTATCTGATAGTTTTAATTGTGTCAGACTTTCTTTTCTGTTAAACACATGTAATTAAAGTTGCTGTATGGGGAAGTGATTTGTTACGCTCAATTTCAAGGTTTTATTGTAAATTCATTTGGGAATAGCTATTTTTTCATGTACTGTTGCATGACATTGAAAGATTTTGGCGCGCAAGCCTGTTCACCAGTACATGAGCTCCTATATTGGTTAGAAACCATGCAATGTTTCTTCTTTTGGGGATCGCCGTGCAATACTTAATCTTTCATTCTTGTTGCACTTGCACAAGATGCCTTCTGCCTTTGGTGGTTCTTGTATCTTTATTCCTGGATATTCCTTTGTGCTCACTAGGTTAGTGAAGAAGTGGAGCGTGCTTTGGCAAAACTTGGCCCTACTAGACTTAATTCAAGGTATGTCAGATTCTAGCTGTATATAATTTATCCCCTCGAGGATCATTTGATTTACTTTTGAACCTATCAATATTCACTCTAAATAGAATTGAGATGTGAACATTAGATAGGAGTTTTTTTCTGGTTTTTGATTGATGTCATGAATTTAGGTCAGGTTGGCACCCATAGTAGCAGTCATGTATTCATTATGTTCTGTTGGTCAATTTGTTGATTAGGGTCCATGTTGTTAGATTTGTCATAAAATGCTAGTGCTGCATGACAGCAAAATCAGAGTTAGTTTGGTAAAAGGAGGGTTACGGAGACAGGACATCACTTTGGAGAGGTACCAGTGTGTTAAAAAAAAGCATTCTCTGTGAAGTCTTTATATTTTCACGGAGCACCTCAAATGATTAGATATTAAAAGCATACTAAATGGAGAAGTGCCCAGGCCTCAATCAGATTAGAATCGACAATTTTCTCTCTCTTAATATCTGTTGCTTGATGTGCTCACATTAAAAATATTCTCCAAGGTATTATATAATTTATTTGTGAACCTTTTCAAACAGAAATTACCCTTTGCTTCGCTGGTTTCATTGGAATTGTCATACTTCTAAACTTCAATGTTTAACTAACTTAACTTCCTGCGATAAGTTTCTTCTGTCAAATTGTACAAATTTATGGCTAGTCCTGCATTGGATGCTTATCATGTAATGGATTTATTTCAAGAACTAGCATAAGTAACATTTGGATGTTACTAAAAAACATGCAATCATTTTTCTCATCTCTAAGTGTTGATTAGCTTAAGAAAGTGCCTGTGTTAATTTTGGATCAGAGCGTTGAGGCTCTTGGCCACATAACTTTTTTCCACTGAGGCAATTTCATCAAAAGCTAGAGTACTGCCTCTGCTTGCTTGAGTCCCCATGCAATTTTTCTTTAAATGACTGTACCCTCCGCATTGATACTGAACAGCTAAATAATGATGCAGGAATTCTCCAAAAAGAATTGAAAGGCCAAATGGGAGAAACTTGCAGCTTAAGTTCAGGTCTAAATTGTCACTGCCTCTCTTTACAGGAGGTAAAGTAGAAGGAGAGCAGGGTTCTGCAATCCATATTGTCTTGCTTGATGGAAATACGGGCCATGTTGTAACAACAGGACCAGAATCCTCTGTTAAACTAGATGTTGTTGTGCTCGGAGGAGATTTTAATAAGGAAGACGATGATGGCTGGACTGAAGAAGAATTTGAGTCTCACATTGTGAAGGAGCGTGATGGGAAAAGGCCACTTCTTGCAGGGGAGTTGCAAGTGATATTGAAGGAAGGTGTAGGTACTCTTGGTGAGTTAACATTTACTGACAATTCCAGCTGGATCAGAAGCAGAAAGTTCAGGCTAGGGTTGAAAGTTGTATCAGGTTCTCGAGAGGGAATTCACATTCGCGAGGCAAAAACAGAAGCCTTCAGTGTGAAGGATCATCGAGGAGAATGTAAGTCTATATTATGTCTAATTATGTGCTACTTTATATGAAAATCACAATTATCTTATCTGTTGTAGTTCTGTGACTGTCTTATTCTACAGTATACAAGAAACATTATCCACCAGCATTAAATGATGATGTTTGGAGATTGGAAAAGATAGGGAAAGATGGATCCTTCCACAAGAGGCTAAATAAAGCTGGCATATATACAGTGGAGGACTTTCTGCGATTTATCGTGAGAGACTCTCAGAGGCTTCGAAATGTAATAATATCAAACCTGTAATATCAGAAATTACTTTGACGATTGTGGTTATATCTTGACATTTTCTTCTTGCTTTTCACGTTATTGTCTCAGATCCTGGGAAGTGGAATGTCAAATAAGATGTGGGATGCTCTTGTGGAGCATGCTAAGACCTGTGTTCTCAGTGGGAAGCTCTATGTCTATTATCCTGATGATATGAAGAGTGTTGGGGTTGTTTTTAGCAATATCTATGAGTTGTGTGGTTTAATCTCTGGTGGACAGTATCATACAGTTGATTCTCTTTCTGAGGATCAAAAGGTTTGTATTCTTGAATTCATTTTCCTCTTTTACATAATCATGCATGATTCTTTTTTCTCTTTTCTTCTTTTGAGTAAGCTATGCACCCGTCTGACAATTTGTTATTTTTAAGGAAAAAAAACATTATGCTCTTCAATTTGCTTGCAGTCAAAGCAGAGAAGAAATCATCTTTTCCAGCACCTCCTAGAAAATATTTAATTTGTCATATTGGATGTTGAAGTCAAGGAAATGGCTGCTATAGGGCATGTCCGTAATTGGGTTAAATCTATGTTTTTGGTATTTGCAACCCAAGTCTTTCGGCCCCATCGTGTTTGACCCCCGGCCTATTTAAATTCAATATCGATCTCCCAGTCGCCACCATATTTTTATGCAATTTGCACGAATCTTTTACTAAATCTGTTTTTACTCTATCTAAATGCTGATGATAGTGTTAATTGACTAAACTAGCCAGGTGTCAACCAAATGCTTGAACTATGGAGAAGCACCTTGGAGAGTAAGGGTTTTCAGATAAGTTGAAGTAAGACCAGATACCTGCATTGCAGGGTTTGTCAGCATGAGAGGAGAGAAGTTGAGGTTAGACTAGATGGGATTGCAGTGCTAAAAAGCAACCAATTTTGATGTTTAGGCTCGTTGTCAAGAAAATAGACTAATAGATGAAGATGCTACTCATAGGATGAAAACTAGATGGTTGCAATGGAGAAGTGCTACTGGGGTGTTGTGTGATAGAAGGCTACCTACCAAAGGGAAATTAAGTTCTATAAAACAAATATAAGGTCGGCAATGTTGTATCATGTATGGTACTGAATTTTGGGATGCTAAAGTCCACCGTATCCACAAGATGAGGGTTGCAGGGATATGGATGTTAAGATGGATGTGCAGTCATACTAGATTAGATAGGATTAGAAATGACCACATTCACCAGGAATTGCTAGTAGCAGTTAGCACACATTGAGGATAGTATGCTAGAAGGTCACTTGAGATGGTTTGGACATGTTTTGCGTCGCCGTATAGATGCACCGGTCCATAGGTGTGAAACTATGGTAAGTGAAGGTGTTGAGACGGGGTAGACCTAAAATAAGATGGAATGAAGTGGTCTCAAAATACCTACAATTGCTTGTTATCAATATAGACTTGCTAAAGATAGGACACAATGGAAGAAAAAGATCCATATAGGTGATAGTTACTGGTTGAGCATATGTTCTCTTTTATTTTATTTATTATATAACTTTTAATTTATTTTTTTCACTGTTATGTTTTTTAATCATTACGATGATATGATATGAGCTTAAATGAAGATTCATATAGCTGACCCTGACTTATTTGGGACTGAGACGTAGTTGTTTTTAGCCTATATGATGCGGTTTGTACTCTTTCTTTTGTCAGTGTCATATTGTAAAACTTTAGAAGTAGTGGTTATTAGTATATAACATGTTACTACCATTTGCATATCCTGACTTTTTATTCTTTTACTTCTCGCGTATGAGGAAGAGCTTAAGTAAACATTGAAGTGTTCTTGCAGGAATATGTGGACACTTTAGTCAAGCAGGCATATGACAACTGGATGCAAGTTGTTGAATATGATGGCAAATCTCTTTTAAGTCTTGATCAGAATAAAACCTCAGATGCTCCTCAGTATGATCTTGCATCTGGTTCTCAGAACCATTCTAATTCATGTGGTCATCAACTCAATCTGCCAAGTGTTCCTGCTTCAACTTCATCAGAGCAGCCTCCTACGAATCCAGGACTGAACATGGGATTGGGAGGTATGTATATATATATGCATCAGATGCAAGATATTAGTTTGATGCTTAAGAAATGTCATCTTGAAGTGTGTTATATTGTGTTCATTGTTTTGCTTTTACTGCTGATTTGGCTTCTTAGTGAGCTCCTTTGGTAACTGAACGATAATTCATTGCCAGAATATGAATCTCCACACATCCTGTAGAATAAGCCTGAAGTTTGAGTGTAAGTAACATATCGGATATTCTCTGGCATGCCTTTTTTCCTTAAAGAGTAAGACAGTTTTTGTCCTAGACTTGAGCTACCATGCAGTCAGTCTTAGCCGGTCTATGATTGGTTTTGTCTGATAACTTGTTTACTGCAACAAGGGTCGTCACTTTTACATGCTTGTGCTTTTTCTTCATTTAATCAACTATGCCTATATCCAAAAGTTATGGTTTAATTGGACCTAGTTCTTTGTACTAAGACATAAAGATTTGACATATAGCTTTAACAACCCAGGAGTTGGAAAAAACAACTTAATTTTATCTCTTATCTGATTATCTGTAGAACATTGTGAGTTGTAATCTTTGCTGGTCAATACTCAATAAAGAGAGATAGATCTCTAAATCTCAATGGAACAGGACCGCAATAGTGTTGAATCAATGTAAAATTGTCGAAGTATGATATTGTGATTTTTTTTTCTTAACCAACTTATGAACTGCTCCTAAAAGAATGTCCAAGTCAATTTACTTAATCATCGTCTATGGTGCTCAGACTCTTAAAAAACGTTGCCGGTGAGTGTTGGATCCTCCAAAAGTAGTGCCTTTTTGGAGAATCTAACCCAGGTTCGACAACAAGGTTGAAGAGTTAACATACGTCACCATACCTAGTAAGTTGTCTCATAAAATGGGACGGAGTACCGTAAGCTCTATATTTTACTGCCATGTATGACATGAACTCATTCTTGTTGAGCACGCTTTGTAACTGTTACCTAACAATTGGCAATCTTTCTATGAACAACTTCCCTGTTGAGCTAACTCATTAGATATGCTATAACACTTATTTGTCTCTAGCATAACTTTCACCAAGTTTTGCTTCATAATGAGCATCTCTGTTTTGCCAGGGTATAACGATAGTCTAATGGGTGCATATACGACAGAGTCGAATCTAAGTGTGAATGAACAGTTAAATGGTGCTTCGTTTCCTCAAAACCACTTTGTAGGCATGCCGCAACAAACTCAGCCACCTGAAAGTGAGAGTCGATTGCCCCTTCACCCACCACAGTCATCGTTTTCTAGCTTTTTTGCTGCTGGCACTCCTAATTCATCCTATAAAGGAGCTGATGACTTCTTCCAAGAGGAAGAAATACGCACGAGAAGTCATGAAATGTTAGAGAATGACGACATGCAGCATCTTCTTCATATATTCAACATGGGTGGACAACATCATGCTTCTTCTAGTACCTTGGAAGATAATAATTACCCATATGGATCACCATACATGTCCAGCATGCTGTCAAGCTTTGGTGTTAATGAGGACCAGACGCGTTCAGGAAAGGCTGTTGTTGGGTGGCTAAAGCTGAAAGCAGCATTGAGATGGGGCATCTTCGTCAGGAAGAAAGCTGCTGAGAAAAGAGCACAAATTGTTGAATTGGATGATTCCTAGAATTGATTTTACATCCACTTGGAGGCCGCATTCACTTCAAATTTGATTGATTCATTTATTTGTGAAGTACGCCTGCAATGAGATGTTTGGCCTTCCTCCGATGAACACCATCACTCGCAATTGGAGTTTGGTCATCCTGCTGTGAATACACGTCTAGTGCTTGTTTACACTCAATTCAACATCTGGAAGTAATCTGAGATTTCGTGAGCTGAAGATATCATCATTATTGCTTGACTGATAGACACTTCCCATGAATAAACCAGCATTGAAGAGGACATCAGCTACTCCTGGAAGAGATGCAAGTAACTTAAGTTCTCTTAACTCAAGATGTTTGTTAGTGTTAACTAGTGTTGTAACTCCTCCAGTGTTCTCTTCCAAACTAGTTTCAATCAATGAAAATTATATGTTTGCTTTATAAAACAATTGTATATGTTATTGATAAAATAGGAGATTTGGGTGCTTTAAGCATTTTAAGTATTTCTTGCACAAGTTGTGTAGTAGTTCCAATGTGTTGCCATCCGGTATCAGCCATTTTCATCTTCATTCGACATGGTAGATCAAGTCGACGCTATTGGAATTTTTAATGAGGTCATTACAGACGGTTTTTTTTATAAAGATTTCACGAAAAAATTGATTGAAAGTTATACCATCAAAAAAAGTCATAGGCTAACACACATGAAAACGAAAAAAATCGCCTGACTTTTGGTATGTGGCCTCTTAAATACTAAACAACACCGTGTGGATGAGGCTAAGGTTATTGAATTTTCTTCCAAGTCATTACATACGGTTCTATGGGATCATATACACGAAAAAATTTTGCGAGAAAATTGACAGGAAGTCGTGTAATAAAAAGAATCTATGGGATCATATACACGAAAAACGGAGAAAATTACTTGATTCATATTGACAGACCCCTATATACTAAAAAACATTGCGCAGATCAAGCCGAGACTATCTCTCCAAATCATTATTGATGATTCTACAGAAATTTCACAAAAAAAAAAAAATCAGAAGTCATACTACCAAAATAATTCATGAGCTAACACACAAGAAAAACGAAAAAAATTGTCTAAATCCTATTGAGTGACCTCCTAAATGCTAAAAACACCGTGCAGACGAGGTTGAGACTATTCAAATTCTTTCTCAGGTCATTACGAAGGACTTTGTAAGGGTTTTGCAGAAAAATTACCGAAAGTCATACCACCAAAAAAATTCATGGACTAACACAAAATGAAATTTTTTTGTCTCATTCCTATTAAGTGGCCCCAAAATGCTAACACACATGAAAAATGCAGATCAATGCTTAATTTCTGTTGAGTGACCCCTAAATGCTTAAAAAATATAGATCAAACTGAGACTATTAGACTTTTCTCTTAGGTCATTATAGATAGTTTTATAAAGATCTCACGAAAAAATTGATCAAAAGTCATACCATTAAAAATTTGTAAGCCATTACACACGAAAAATGAAAAAAGTCACCTAATTTTTGTTGAGTGATTCCTAAATGCTAAAAATTATAGTGTCCATCAAGTCGAGGCTATTAGACTTCGTCCATAGGTAGTTATGGATGATTCTGTAAAGGTTTCGAAGAAAAATTGATCAGAAGTCATACCACTAAACATTCATGGGCTAACACACACGGAAAACTAAAAAAATCATCAAATTCCTTGTGATTGGCTCCTAAAGGTTAAAAAAGCACCGCGGATATCAGGGTAAGTATATTGTAATTCTCCCTCAAGTCGTTACGGACGGTTCTTTAAAAGTTTCATGAAAAAGTTGACTAGAATCCTTACCACCAAAAAATTCATCGACAAATACACATGAAAATTGAAAAAAATTGTCTAAAATTGTCACGATCCAAACCTAGAGCCTAGACGTGACACGGCGAATGAGAAGTCCGAAGACAACCCAAACATGCTTCTTAGCATATCATGTACACATACTTAATTGCGGAAGCAAAATAAGACAATAACAAGAGTCAATTATAAAAAGGGAAACAGGACTAAGAAAAGTCTTACATAAACATAGAAACATAAGAAAAGTCAAGCTCAAAGCATATAAAACTTAGCATCCAACAACACCTCTACCCTCATGATAGTAAGTGTTCAACATAAAAGAGAAGTCTCAACATAGCATGAGTAATATAACTATTGTCCTCGGAGTTAAGACTCACCAGAGCTTTCTTTTAAATACTGAACTAGCCCCGCGGAGGAGGAGGATTAAAATGAGCTATGGTCCCTACATGGTGAAATCATGTAGGCATAGAATATGCGTTAGTACGTTTGAATGTACTATGTATGGGGGGTGTAATGCAACAAAGACATAGCCCATAATATTCAAAATGCATAATCATAATCAACAAATATATAATCTCAATATGACATGTATGATCAATCCTTGTAATAAAACATGCTTGTAAAATCTTTCACTTGCATAACATATCATACATATGTGGGAAGAGACCTCAACTGACATAGATCAAGCAGCTATAACTTGGACTCCGAGGCATGACACCCCCTCGATACAGGTTACCAGGCATGACACCCCCTGCGAAGTGTGATCTACTTGCCAAGGTAAACCAAACATGATAACATGAACTAGATGGATCCACTAGTATAGCAAGGGTATAATACATAATCCTATGGTGGCACATAATTTAGAGACTACAAACTTTATATAAGGACCCCTTGAGTCAGCTCCCATCTTAAGCCTCAATCGGTGCTAAGTCAAATTCCACGGAATACTTGAAATAATCATACTTAAATAATAATATGAGTAACTTGTAAGAAACATAATAACATGACATGAGTAGCTCTTCAGCATGCTTGACCTCTACTAGTGAACCTAACTTGAACATGAGAGTAGATAATAATCATATATGATCCCTTGCTTTGACATGAATAACTCACAAGAGGTAAAATCTTTAAATAGGGCTCAACTGATACTTGTAAAATCATAGATACATTTCATGAATTCAATACATGCTTGAATGCCCTAATCATCGTGAAATCACTTGACTTGTAAATCATGTAATAGATCATCAACAACTTGAGAATTCTTGCCATGTAATTTTATCAAACACATGGTGAGTTCATGATACTTGTTCAAAAGTATGCAATTCAAGAGTAAAACAAGATGAGTAAACTAAATGCAAATCAACCTACCAATATTGTAGTAAAATCCTCATTTGGGGTGTTAGACCCCGTAAATTAATCAAGTCAAAGTAAGTTCACGGTGCTTAATTGTGGTCGGAGGGTACATTTAAATTGGGAATCGAAAGTCCTTAATCGGTTTTAAAATAGAAAGTTTGGGGACCTAAGTGCACGATGGGCCAACCAAAGGCCCTTATGTTGTAAATTTCAAAAATTCCACTTCTATAAATAGGGGAGTTGGGCAAAAATTTTGTTCTTGTGTTAAGATTATTGAAGAAGGAAGATAGGGAATAGAAAGAAGAGGAAGAAGAAGAGAAGGAGAAGGAGAGGAACAACGATCGAGGTAAGTTCGTATTCGATTTATGTTGTTAATTTCTAGCAAGATTGTGG
>JAPFFP010000002.1:3560263-3619013 GCA_026153255.1 Solanum medicagineum
AAAATTGGAACTTCCAAAATTTAAAATATTTTTCAAAAAGAACTTTTAAATTCTTTGTGGGACCCGGGGAGGGGGATGAGGGAGGGGAGGGTGTGGTAGGGGGGAGGTAGGTGTGTCGGGGTAGGAATAAGGTAAAAAAATAAAATAAAATATAAAATATTTTTCAAAAATTTTAATTTAAAAAAAAAAAGGTTTTAAATTTTAAATTTATTGGGGGAAGGAGGGTCGTGGTAGGGTAGGATAAGAGAAAAAAAACTGTAAATTTAGGTTGGAGTAGAGTTTTGAAAAATATTTTTTTTAATTTTTAAAAGTTATTTTTCTTAAATTTGAGAAAAATAAGTTGATTTAAAAATATTTTTAGAAATATTTAAGCAAATCAAATATGAAAAAATTGAAAAAGAAATTTAAAAAAAATTTCTCTTTGCCAAACACCTTGAATCTAGGAAAAAAATTATTTAAGTACCACTATATATTATCTAAAATAATACCAAAATGGATTTACAAATAAAATAAAAAACGAGAACAAAGTTATATCCTATTATTGCATTCCTTGGCGTTTGGTAGTTTGATTTCCAAAGATGGCTACCCCTTTAGTGAGAAGATTAAGAAATATTGAAAGGAGCAACTTTTACAGAAGTTTTTATTGTTATGTTTTACTCGTTTATTATTCTTTTCCTAGTAAATTCGACATAAATTTTATCTTCTTCGGACCTACTTTGTAGATTATGTTGATATGTTGTTGTTTTTGTAATTTAATGAGAAGTAGTGTTAACGCTCCTGTTAAGAGGTGCTGACGCTCCTGTTAAGAGGTGCAAGTGATTAGATTTAGGGTTACATGGAGGATAGAGGTAGATCGAAAAAGTATTTGGGGGAGGTGATTAGATACGATATCACGCTACTTCATATCACCGAGGACATGATCTTAGGTAAAAATTATAAAAGAGTAGAGGTCGTGTATTAGGGTAGAAGGTTAGTAGGCTAGTAAGGGTAGGATGATGCATGTCTTACCTTGTGATATAGTAGGATAGTAGAATTAGTCGTGTTTTTATATATTGTATCGTTATTGCCTGTCATTTATTTTACTACTTTTATTGTATTTATGAGTTTTCAATTGGTTTCCACTCTAATCGTTTTTATATCTAATATTTTCTGCTTTTAAGGCTGATATATTTGAGTTGAGAGTCTTTCGGAACTAGCTTCTCTATGTGGTAAAATCTGCGCATATTTTACCCTCTCTAGACCCCTACTTATGAGACTTTACTAAATATATTATTGTTGTTATACTTAATTTTTATAATTTACGTTAAAAATACTGAATTCAAATATAATCGATACAAGATTCGAGCCTGACCAATCTTTACCATCCATGTATCTCCATCCTATCATTTCTATCTTTCCTCCAACAGATTTCAAAGGGCCTTGTGAAAGCTCAGTGCCTCCAAAACTCCTACAATAGTCATCATGGTCATTCATATTCTTCCTCTTTTCTGTTTTTGGTTTTCTCTTTTGTCATCATCAAAGAAACAGTATTCCACCTACTATTTCTTTGTAACCGTTAGTGCATTTTTAGTAATTACAATGCTTGTGAAATATTTGTTCGGTCCGGTTTGATCATAAAAAATAATTTTTATTTTTTTTTAATTTTATTTAAAAATCAACATGCGATTGAATATTATTTGAAATTTGAGAAACATAAAAAGTCCAAAGAAAAATCCTCTGAAGGTGTTTGGAGTCTGCAGATATACCGGTGACTTATATTAGAGAAATAAATGACATGTTTGATGGAGTCAAGACTAAGGTAATAATATATAGTGGATGAGACTCATCAAAGCACTTCCTAATACTCTCATTTTATATTTGTCATGGTGATGGATGATTTAAGTGACATGACGTATTCAACATGAGGTATCACAATGTATGCTATTTACATATGAAATTATTTTGATTGAGGAGACTCACAACTGAGTTAACAATATGTTGAAGGCATGGAGACAAACTCTGGAGTTTAAGGATCTGAGTAGGACCGAAGAGTATATATTGTAGTGTAAATTCAGTAATGTGATGCATGAGGCAGACATAGAAATGAGACTTGATACATAAGTTATCTCAAAAGAGAAAGATTTAAGTATCTTGTATCATCCAAGGAAATGGGGAGATCAACGATGATATCACTTATCATATTAGTGCAACATGGATGAAGTAAAGACTTGCATCTAGAGCCTTGTGTGATAAGAAGATACCACTAAAATTCAAAGGTAAGTTCTATAGTGTGGTGGCTAGACGTACATGACAGAGTGTTGGTCAGTCAAAAACTCCTATGTTCAGAAAATGCAAGTGGCGAAAATGAGGATGTTGAGATAAACGTGTAGGCATATTAGGAGCGATAAGATTGATTAGGAATGAGGATATTCGAGACAGAGTGGAGTAGCCTCCGTGGTGGATAAGATGAGAGAAGGGAGACTGAAATAATTTTGGACATGTAAAAAAGAGATGTGCAAATGTCCCAATGAGGAGACGTGAGATGCTGGATATAATGAAACGAAGAGAAGCAGAAGTAGGCCGAAGAAGTATTATTAAAAATAAAAATAATTTGACAAATATGACACATATTCAGCTTACCAAGGACATCATCTTTTTCTATTTATCAAAATCTACATCACATTAGCCATTCCCTAAATAGGACTATGGCCTGTAACACTCACTACATCAAACTAGGAGTCACTATCCACATTTATATAATTTCATATACATATAGTGACACTTTTTGTTACTTTCTTTCTTTGTGGTACCCCACATATTCCACCCATTTCTGGGCCATATCAGTAATCTCTCTTTTTCTATGCTGGTGGCTTGCTCTTCTCTATGCATAATAAAAAGTGCCCCCACCATAACTACATAAAATGACATTCCAACATTACATTTGGTTATATAGTTTTTTTTTAAAAAAAAATAAATCAATTACCATGTTCATTTTTTCTTGACTATATATATATCTCCACACTTAATAAATTAGTTCTACTTTGCTATATAGTAAGAGTAGGACAAACAATATAAATTATATATTTCTATGCCAGAGGACATGAGTATTTCTGTAAATGGACAATCTCAAGTTCCCCCTGGATTTAGATTCCATCCAACAGAAGAGGAGCTATTGCAATATTACTTGAAGAAGAAAGTTGCAAATGAGAAGATTGATTTGGATGTAATCCAAGAAGTTGATCTCAATAAGCTTGAGCCTTGGGATATTCAAGGTTTGTCCTAGATAGTAATCTAAGTTATATACATTAACTGAATAAAAAGTTTTATACTATCCGTAAGTTTTAACATGTTATGGTCAGAAGCAAAATCAAGATTTTGATATATTCAAAGTTTGTCCTATATAGTAATCTAATTTATATACACTGACAGTATACTATTCGTAAGTTTTAACATGTTGTGGTCAGAAGCGAAATCAGGATTTTGATTTGATAGGGTCAGTTCTTATACAACTTTTGAAATTACATGTTCATAATCATTATCTATTAAGATTTTACCTTGTGTTTCTTTTTGTGTATATGCTTTGAGTCGAAAATTTTGTGTTCATCTCATCACCTCACCTGTTGTAGCATGTAACTAATCTTATTTTCTAGACTGGTGATTTATTTCACTTGTTATGAATAGTTATTTGTCATCATTCATTTAGGTGCCATAATTATTTGAATACATAAAGGTTAAACTCAAATTATCCTTTGTCCTCGACGTACACAACTAGAAAAACTCTGCCAGACATTTCGATCAGAAATGATATATATATACGTTCTTTTGTGTAACAAACTTGCAGAGAAATGTAAAATTGGATCAACTCCACAAAATGATTGGTATTTCTTTAGTCACAAGGATAAAAAGTATCCAACTGGTACAAGGACAAATAGGGCAACAGCTGCTGGATTTTGGAAAGCAACTGGTCGTGACAAAGTCATATATTCTAATTCTCAAAGGATTGGTATGAGGAAGACATTAGTTTTCTATAAAGGAAGAGCACCTCATGGCCAAAAATCTGATTGGATCATGCATGAATATAGGTTGGATGATCACATCAATGATATGCACTCTTCTACTATTGTAAGTTCATTACACTTATCGTATTTATTTCGTTTAATGTGATACAACATATTTGATCAGATACAGAAGTTTGAAAAGAAAGAAAGACTTTGAATAGTATATTATAATTGTTCCTAAAACTTATGGTCTTAAGTAGTTTTTGACGTTTTTACTCTTGTTCTACTATAAGTCCATTACACTTATCGTCTTTGTTTCATTTTATATGACACAGTATATTTGATCAGATACAAAAGTTTGAAAAGAAAGGAAGACTTTGAATATGATATCAAAATGATTCTTAAAACTTATGGTCTGAAATAATTCGTGATGTTTTTATCTAGTATGTTTTAATGAAAAGTGTGATATACATTTTCTTATTATTTATTAATTTTATTTGACTTGGCATCAATGATTATTAGTGTAGGGGTTAGGCTAGACCCCTATGTCTATTCTAGCAAAACATATAAAGTGGAAGAGAAACATGCATGGGTGGAGCCACTTTGTACCAAATATGGTCCCATAAATATTCTTTTTTATGAAAATTATGTAATATAACGGAGATTAAACGTTAGTTGTTATGAATATGTATTAAATTTAGCACATCTTTAGTACAACTATAACAAAATTTATGTATCATCCACCGAATTTCTAGTTCCTTTACTAGGGACATGAACCAAACCTTTAACATAGTCGAAACTGTGTGTGATATATATTATGCTTAGTATCCGTTTTTTTTTCACCATCAATGTATAAAAGTTAAGCATGTTGACATATTAATTACTTGATGCTTGTTTTGATTTAAAGGTTTGTAATATTGTGATGGGAGAGTCGACACAAGAAGAAGGTTGGGTTATTTGTCGTATATTCAAGAAGAAAAATCACTTCAAATCTCTTGAGACGATTAGTTCTGCATCGAGCCAGTTAATTTCAGATACTGGAATAAGTGAGAGACTCTATTCCAATGATGAAGGGGCCTTAGAACAACTACTCCATTACATGAGATCAAGCACATGCAAGGAAGAAAACCATGTCATGAATAATTATGACACTAATTTCCATGACAAATTCATGCAACTTCCAAGCCTAGATAGTCCAAATTCCTCAAGTGGAGACCACAAGTCTACTATAAATTGTGAAGGGGGTTTGAATAATTGGATTGCTGTTGATCGTCTTGTAGCTTCACATCTTAATGGACAAACAATCAATGATTATAATCATGATTATGAGCACCAATACAATACTAATATTGTGGAAGGTGGGAGCACTAATCATGATTATCAAGAAGATCAATGTGATCTTTGGAGTTTTTCAAGAGTATCATCAACTAATGACTCATTGTGCCAGGTGTCTAATGGAATGATTTGAGGAAGACAGCAACACATACTTAATAATAATGTCTTGTGTATTAAAGTAAAAATGTTTAATCACATGAAATTATAAGATGTTTTTGATCTAATTAATCATGTAAATAGTAATACTCTTTTACATAATTAAAGTTTGGGCTATAGAAAGTTAATTGGAGTGAGTTTTTATCATTTGTAATAGTCATTTTCTCCATCGGACAAAATTATTGAAGAATATTTTCTCTGGGATTATATATTTTTTTTTTAAAAAAAACAAACTCTAGGTAAAATTAGGAAAATAAATTTCTTAAAGAAGTAGCAAAATACGTTTTATAAGTGACAGTTTATATTAATTGTATCCTTCTCATCCGTCTAACATCGCCAACTCCTACCATGAGATTATGGGTGACAGTTGGTGGGTTGGTCAAATTTTGATGAGTTATAATGGATCAAGACAGCTAAAGAATCAAGACCCAACTCAATTCGCATTTGCTTGGGTCAAAACGAGTTAGACAATGAGTTATAAAACGGGTCAAGATCCAGACTGACCCAATTTTCACAAAGTTTTAGTTGTTTTGTTTATTCTTTTACAATATTTTATCTAATAAAATTATATTTTTTTATTATGATGATTATATATAACATATCAAATTTTAAAAAATTAAAAATATTTTGACTAGATATCTCTCGAGTCAATTTGGATTGCATATCAACCCATTTTTTAACGAGTTGAAATGAGTTGAGCTAATAAATGGGTGAGTTATTAACCCGCCAAACTTAAACAGGAAAGGCGAGTTGGGTCTGATTTTGTCATCCCTACCCGTGAACATCCCACCCTTGTGGCCCCGCTATCTCCCACCTCTATAGTATTGTAATAACACTTATATTTTTTTTTCAAAGGTTAATTGGTAATTTTAACCATTAATAATTCTTATTAAAAGAATTTTAAAAAAAGAGCAGTCCATCCCTAAAAGAAATAGTGATACGCAGCAATTAAAAAAAAAAGAAAGAAAGAAAAGAAGCAACGTATTATTTTTCTGCTTCTAACCTGCGCATAAAACAGAGACAGAAAAAAAATTATTCTTTCGTCCTTTTCTCTTTGAAAAAAACACACAACTCACAAGGTGATTCGGGAAGCTCATACACAGAATTGACTTGATCTGTGTATCACTATTTTGGGTGATAAAGTGCAAGTATTTTCTTGTTTATTGTGTGTTCTTGTTAGTTGAAAGCATATTTAATAGAATTATAGTCTAAGGTAATGGGTATTAGGGTTTAACCCTAAACTTGAAAATTAGGGATATTGAGACTTGAGTTTGGCCAACATAATTTAAATCGATAATCAATATTTTTTGATAGATTGAGGAAAGTAGGGATTGTTTTAGTGGGTGTTCTACACGTGCAAGGTGGTGCAACTTGTCATTAACAATGTAAGTGAGACTTTAAGTTTTAACGCTTGCTTTTCAAATATGCTTTGAAAAATATATTTTTCTCTATCTGGTGTATGTGTTGGGACAAGCATGTGCTTGACAGAGTTGATGTTTCTTTGATAAAGCCTAGATATGCTATTTTTGAGAAGAATATCGAATATTTTCATGAGTAATATGTGGTGTGATGTTGAATACCCTTCTTTATTACTGTGATGTGGTTACTGGGGGCATACTTAGTTGTCGTAATATGTTAGGGGCATACCCATGCTGCCGTAATATGTTAAGGGCTTTGTACACGCTGTCGTAGTACATCTTAAGAGTATTGTACATGCTGTCATGGACTTGTCGAGGTGATGGGTTGATCTCTTTCGCTGCCGTTTATGACAGGTTTTGAGTGTGGGTTGAATTGAGCCATGTAGTAACCTTTTTTGAACATTTGTTTGAACTTATTGAGCTTATTATGAAGTATATTCTTGTGTGTATTATTTATGTATATCCCTTGTGCACATGTATTTTATAACTCTTGTTCCAGGGGTATTAAAGTAGCGAGTCGAGGACCTTACTGGGTTATATTTATATATAGCTCACTCCTTACTTGCATGTCAATGCAGATACTGTTGCAGAGAGTGAGACTTGTGGCTAACGAGTTCGTGTCCGTGGACCCTGTTGCTGAGGTGAGCCTTCGCATTGTTCGTGGAGGCTACTACTTCAGCTCTATCTATTATGGTTTATGTTTTTTCTTCTTTTTGGGTTTGTGTGCCCGACAGTTAAACTCACCTCACTCTATTAGATGCTCAATGATCTTATTGTGGGATTTGGGCTAGAGATATTTTTGTTAATTGACCTTTTCCTTTCATAAATTGATATGCAAAATTTGGTTTGCTATTTAAACTCTATTGTTATGAGTATTGACGAGTTTTCGAGTTGCATACTATATTATTAGTGTTTGGATAGTTTGGGTGTGTGTGAATATTTGGTTCTCCCGACAAATAGTATGAGCAGGTGTCAGTCACATCTAGAGGGTAATTTGCTAGATTACGTACCACACGCACCCTATATATTTACATTATAGAATTTTATATATACACTTTTAGATAGTTGCCATTAGTATGAGTATGGAAGTTGCTATGGTGTAGTGGTTATCACGTTAGTCTTACACAATAAAGGTCCCCAGTTCGACGATCTTGGGAAGCAACATTTTAATTTTCTTTGCTCTTTTAATTTAGGTTTGGCTTGTATCAATCAACAAATTGTTGGGTGTCTTCTCTGACTTTCCGAGTGAATCATGTGAAGTTATCTCTCAATTTATGTTTGGTTTGTATCAAAAAATTGTTGGTGTCTGCTTTGACTTTCGAGTGAATTATGTGAGGTTACTTTTTCTCAATATTTTGTATGCTCTTTTATACAGCAAATTGTTCATCTCCTCATGTAGATGTAGGTTCGGTTGACCAAATCACATTAAATGTTTATGTCTTTTTGATGTATTTCTCATTTGTCTTCTTACTTGTGAGCAGACATTCAAGTGAATTGTGTGAGGTTACTTTTTCTTGATATTTTGTCCGCTCTTTTATACAGTGGATTGTTCATCTCCTCATGTAGATGTAGGTCGGTTGACCAAATCACATTAAATGTTTATGTCTTTTTTAATGTATTTCTCATTTATCTTCTTACTTGTGAGCAGACATTCAAGTGAATTGTGTGAGGTTACTTTTTCTCGATATTCTGTACGCTCTTTTATACAGTAGATTGTTCATCTGCTCATGTGAATGTAGGTCTATTGATCAAATCATATTAACTATTTATATCTTTTTTGATGTATTTCTCATTTATCTTCTTACTTGTGATCTTTCAATTTGGTGGTGAAGAAAAGATGATGAGGGGAGGGAGATTTTGGTAGAAAATATTATAGTAGTAGATCTAAATATTGACAAATAAACGAAGAGAAAAAATTAAACTTGCATAAGAAACGGGAATAAAAACTAATAGTTATCATTTTGTAAAAAGAATTAATTTAGGAGTCGTTTGAATATTGTTGGTTAGAGTTATATGTGATTTAGTAACGTGAGAGTAGTTATTCAAAATTTAGTTAATTCATGGAGTATTAATTATTTCGTCTTTTGTCTTTCATAAAATAATACATAATTTTTTTTTAATAATCGGATCTTTTCTCAGACCATATGCATAGCGAAAGCTTTAGTACATCAGACTGTCCTTTATAATTAATTCTCTAATCACAAAATGATCCCACCAAACACATAGAGTATATATATGGCCTACTATTCAAATTATCTCACTTAAGTAGAATTAGAATCACGCTTATGGACAATCTAACAAATTGAAATAATTATTAAAATATAAACAAAATATTTAGATAATATAAGCTAATTCATTTAACAACCATTTCAAACATTTAAGCATGGGCGAAGCTAGTAATATGTTTATTAACTACGATCAAACTCAGAATCCTTAGTACAAATTTTATATTTATTGAATATATACATATTATTAATTTAAATTTAGCAATTCAAACAAATAAATTAAAATTCATAAACTTCAATTGCTAACCCTGAATATACATATTGTTGTTTTAATTCTTGCTACATTTGGCATTGATCATTTTATTTGACCAAACCATGTTGAAAATAGTGTTCCACCACCATATGTTTATTATGGTCACTTTCAATTCAGTTCAAGAGTCATTTTTACAAATAATTAAATGTAGACTTAAAATTAAATTATTATATTTAAGTCGATAAATATGGTATACCATACTATACCATATTATATAGATGTACTTTACGTTCTTGATTTATGTAATTATATATGAGTCACTGTATGACATATTATATAATCACAAGAGAGTGTCGGCTAAATCTATAGCTGTGGAAATAAATGTTGGCTAAACTCCTTGTTAATTGTTAATTCGAAAAAATGACTTTTTGATTTTTTTCGAAAATTCGATTCAATACTTAATTAATTTAAGTATAAACCAAAATTTCGAAATTTGAAAGAAGAGTCGCCACCTAATTTTAAGGATAATTAGAAAACCAATAAACATTTTAAAAGACCTAACAGAAAAATCTTTTAAAATATACCAGAGGAAGGGTTCAGGTTCAATTTTCACTTTGAGAAGAACTTAATCACTCAAAATGGTCGCTAATGTGTGGTCGACCGACGATTAGGAAATTGACTAACTTTTAAAAGATTTGATTGACTTTGAAAAAAGTTGACTAGTTTGACTACACGATGAATTAATACAAAATAATTAAAGAACTTTTAATATTATCAAACTGAAATAATTAAGAATAATAACTCCTGAAATAAAACAAAATTTACTTGAGAAAAATATTTTTTACATTTCGGAAGATAATTATTTCAAATTGTTAAAAATTAAAAGTTTGTTGATTAATTTATATCGTGAAGGGTAAAAATTGGATGTCAACATTAATAAGAAGGAATTATACTACCAAACGATATGGTACAATGGAGGGAGTTGATCTTTCCTTAATTAGAGGTATGGGGTTCGAGTCCTGAGTATAAAAAAATTCTTCGTAGAGAAGGCTTCCTCGAATGAGCTCTACACAATACAAATTTAAAATTATCAAACTTTAATACGAATACCAAATACCGAATCGATTAAAAAAAAACAAACAAGGAATTGTATAATTTGCCTCTCATTTTGGGAAGTGTAATAACATGAGCATGACACTCCATTGACAGGTAACAAGAATCTCAAATAGTGTAATATGCCTTTGCCAATTTGAAATTTTTTAATCAAAAAATCAATTTGGACTTTGACCTATCTTTAATAATACAGTTGTACTTTTGAGTTTATAAAATTCCAATACTAGCAATTGGAGCCCAAATGGATTTGTATGTTTATAATTTGGACAAATTAGGTAAATAAACAAATATATATTTGTTAATTAGCTAATATAATTATAGTTTGAAGTAATTACGATTCGCAGTAAACATCTAGTTGTAATTATCGTTTCAATTTTATATAACTCGCGCGATTATACAAAAATTGTAGGCGAATCAAATCGTACAGTGAAGTATACAAACACTGTGAATTGTATAGCGAATTAGACAAACGCTGTGCATGAATTGTATAGCAAAATAAACAAATGTTTTACAAAAATTGCGAATTGTATAGCGAATTATACAAACGTATATAAATGTTGCGCAAACTATACAAACGTTATTATAACTATAGTTACGAATATAATTACCCAAATTATAGCTATGAAACATAATAAGACATTTTTGAATGATTATATGCAAAAAAATTCTCTGTACAATTTACCCGAGGAAATGATTTAATTTGTATTCGTTGATATTAGTGAAAAGTCTTTATAATAATATTACTACAATAACAACATATTTAGTGGAACCCTATAAGTGAAATTTAGGAAGAATAAAATCTGCGCAAACCTTATCACTATTTCATAGAGATAGAGAAATCATTTTCGAAAAATGCTTTTGCAGGAAATGTTGAGCCGAGGGTTTTAGGAAACAGTCTCTCTACTTCTATGAGGTGGCGGTAAGGTCTGCGTACAATCTACCCTCCCCAGACCCACTTGAGGAATATTACTGGATATGTTGTTGTTGTTGCTGCTTTGGCAGGAAATGCCATTCTTGTACGTCATCAACATTCAACAAGATTTTTCATTAATAAAATAAAAAAAGAAACATATCTGAATCAGAATTCAGAGAAAAAGATATAACATAATAAATAAAGGATAAAAATAAAAGCAACATATAAAATAAGTATATAAATGCCTTGGTGAATGGTAGCATCACGTGACACCATGAGAGGTAATCAAGATTTATTTTTTGGTTGGAGGAGTGGGAGAAAAGGAAGTGTAAGAAAGTTAATAGAAAGGAGGAAACCCAAAAGATGAGTGAAAGTGCATCCACTAGGATGAATTAATTATTTAAAAATTATGAGAGATGTTTGGTCAAGATATTTAAAAAGCCAAAGGTACTTTACACATACATATATTATCTATTCGGGGTGGGACAGAGCTAGAATTTTAATCAAAGGGATTAAAAATTTGAAGAAATAAATACGTAAATTAATTGAAAGAGGGTTCGATATATATTATATATACATAAAAACACTATTTTAGTCATACATAAATAGTATATGAAGTATGTATAGTGTTAGCTGATTAAGAATTTTTATATCTAGAAAATTAAAATATAGAAAATGAATATGGTGAGATGGTTATATGATATATTAGGAGCGTAGGATTAGGCATAAAGATATGCAGGACAGAATGGCAACGACCTTCATGGTGAAGATAATTTTGGAGGGAAACAATCATAGGTATAAAATGAGATAGAGACAACTAGATAAGTATTGTGATTAGACGTATACGTACAACTTACTAAGGATATGATAACAAGGTGGACGATATGAAAGGCGAAGATTAATTGAATAGAAAGTCAAGAATTATTATTACTATCTTATTTATCACTCTGTTATTATTCTTTTTCTTTATCTTTAACATGATTTTGTTTTTACTTATTCAATTTGATATATTTTATTTAAGTTGAATGACTATTAACAACACTCTTTCAATAACTCAATGTCACAATACTTCCAATGTGTCAATTGCTTCATAGCAGTATTCCCTCCTCATATTGATTGATTTTTTTTAAAAAAAAAACAAAGTAAATATTTATTAACTCACCATCAAATAATAGGATGCAACGAATTGAATAATCATTTACTATAATAGATCTGAAAACATTGAAGAGACCATTACTACTGCTCTCTCTCATCTCTTCCTTTTTAAAAAACTAGTAAAGTTTGTGTTCAAAGCTGCTGGCTGACTTCCCCACTCTGACACCACCCACTACTGTCATTGTCCTCTTGGACCATCAAACAACACATTAATAATTTTTATGAAGAAGGGAAGACATGCCAAGTTTGGTGTATTAAAGCTTTTATTACGTGCAAGATTCGGGAAAGGATTTGATCATAAGGGTCTATGCTACATATCTTGTCTTGTATTTCTGTCAGAGGTTGTTTACTAGGTTTGAACTCAAGACCTCAAGGTCACATGCCAACAATTTTACCAGTTACTCCAAGATTTTATGAATAAAATAAAAATAAAGGCTCGTATAGTACGATGAATAATTAATTTGAAGATGAATTTTAGAATGAATTTATTTTATATCTAATTAAGATAAATTTATGAAATAATTTACGTAAAAAATTAATTGTTTTGAGATTGTTCTGTCATTTTCAGCCTATATGATAATTAGAATAATTTATTCTCTAACTAAATGATTCCTAAATACTAGAATAACACATGAATCTAAAACCAGGATTTAACTCATATAAATTATATTGATGATAATACAGATCTATTTTATTCCCTTCATTTTAATTTAGATAAAAATAAAAGGAATAATTGATCTAATCAGCTTCAAAGGTACATTTTGATACATATACAAATATATATAACTTTAGGAAAAAATATAGATAACTAGGAGGTGAAACTCGCAAAAAAGTGATACCAAATATAATTATTATCCATCGTATTGAAATAAGAGAAGTATTGAAAATACATCTAAATTCGACGCGAACTATTAATTTGATTCTCCATCTATTGATAGCCTTAAAAACATCTATTCACTTGGCTAGCTAAACTGAAATATACCATTAATCTTGCGATATGAGTGAAATACATCCTTAAATTCTTGTTAAGTTTAAAAATAATTTTGATACTTCTCTCGATTTTTTATTAAAAATATTATATATTTATAAGAGTTTGAGTTCACTTGTTCCGTCGGAGTGTATCTAAGATAGTTTGGTTTATCTCTCACTTCCACTTTGTTTAGTATCTGTTCTTTCTTTTCTGTATATCTTTTTTCATTCACTACTTTTCCTACCATTTTTTCATCATTTCCTTATTCTATGGGAAATAACAAAAAAGGATCATCTTCTTCTTCCTCCTCTTCTTGGTTGACTGCTGTTAAAAGAGCTTTTAGATCTCCTATTAAAGATCCTCAAAAGAAGAAACAAATCAAAACAAGAGATGAAATTGATGAAGATGAAGAAGAAAAGGCACTAACCTATATATCCTACCCTCCCCTATTTTTCAAATTTAGATCCATGTTTTTACTTACTTTCTTGTTTTTTCTGAATTCATGCAGAAGAAGGAAAAGAGAAGGTGGCTTTTCAGGAAGCATCAGCATCAGTCTTCGCTTGTTAACACCGAGAATGGTGATGTGTCCGTTGGAGAAGCGGACCCCAGGCATCATGCCTTTGCTGTAGCTGTGGCAACTGCACATGCTGCGGCTGCCACAGTTATACAGGTGGCTAGACTAGCCAAGCCACCTGTTGATACTTCTTTTTATCCTAATGATAGGGAGCATAAGGCTGCAACTAGAATTCAAACAGCTTTCAGGGGATATTTGGTGAGTCATGAAGTTGAAACATTCGACTTTTATTAGTAGATGAAGTAATAAATAATATTAGGTGATTTTTCTTTATATTTATTGAAGTTTTAGTTGATAAAATTATCTGATATTGTATTTTGTGGTGATGCAATAATCGAGGTGAACACAAATTGGATGAAAATAAAATACATTTAGCAAATGAAAAAAAGAAGTTATTGAATCATATCAGGAATGCACCTTGTGATTTTGATTCCCTCCCACATTAACAAGAATTTAATTAATGGTTTTTCTTAGAAATGAAGCTTAATTTTAAAATGACATTCAAGCATTAGACACCATTATCACTTAATTACAAAATGAGAAAAAGGAAAGATGGTTTCTTTTATTAATTATGATTATTGGATGTAGGAAATTATAAAATTGAGTAACTTGGTTGATATAGTTCTTGAAATGCACTCAAAAAATGTCATTGATGCCATGGTCTTAATTTTCTTGTCTTTGTATTACCATTTGTGAAATTTGATTGAATGAATTTACTTTTTGAACGGAGGGGCTATCAAAAATAACCTCTCCACCTCATCAAGGTAGGGAAAGCTCTATGTACATTTGCGACTATACTAGATATGTTGTTGTTGATTGACTGAATTGCTTTTGTTGTGAATTTTTTAAGGCAAGAAGGGCTCTAAAAGCTCTAAAAGGTCTAGTGAAATTGCAAGCTTTAGTGAGGGGTCACAATGTTAGGAAACAAGCCAAGATGACTCTCAAATGCATGCAAGCTCTTGTTAGAGTTCAAGCGCGGGTATTGGACCAGCGATTTAGGCAATCACAAGAAGGAAGCAGAAAATCAACGTTTAGCGACACCGGTAGCGTGTGGAATTCCCAGTATCTTCAAGATATTTCAGATAGAAAATCAATGGTAAGTCATGTTTGATGTATCATTTATTTACTTTCTTATAGTAGTGTTGTACTATGTTTTTCAGACTCTCTAAATACGTTAGTTGCATTCGTGTCTATCCTTGAATAGGATCCTACACGTACCCATGGACATTTTTGTGAGTAGGGGATTGGTTGTACGGTCAAACCTGTATAACAACTTCACTTGTTTGAATATTTTTTGGCTGTTATCACAAAGAACATATTAGTATTGAGTATATAACATCTGTTCCAAAGAAAACTTAGGATGTTATAGAGAGGCCTGACTGTAGTATCCAACGAGCATTGATCTAGATGTAGATATTTTTCATATAACTCATCGGAATTTGTATGTGCCAGTCGAGAGATGGAAGCAGCATTCCTGATGATTGGGATGAAAGGCCTCATACTATTGAAGAGGTAAAAGCAATGCTACAAAAGCGAAAAGAAGCTGCTTTGAAACGCGAAAGGACCTTCTCCGATGCCTTTTCTCAACAGGTTTTGATCTCTATTTCCGTGTCTTGTTTCTTGGTGTAAGTTAGCTTGCCAATCCCTCCTATTTCTCGTGTGACAGACGAGGAGAACAGGCAGAAATTCCTCGATAGGCAGTGATGCGGATTTTGGAGATAAACATCAATGGATGGCTGCAAAACCATGGGACAGTGGTAGAGGCAGAGCATCAACTGATCAGAATACTGATCCTGTTAAAACTGTTGAAATGGATACCTCGCAACCTTACTCGTATTTACCTCCTAATTTACGAAGATCAGATGAACGACAACATCAACACCAACGACCTAGTTCACCCCTTCATAGAACTCACCAAAATCCATCTTTTCAATTCCCCATTACACCTTCTCCGTCCAAAACAAGACCTATTCAAGTCCGCTCTGCTAGTCCTCGATGTCCAAGAGATGAAAAAGGTTGCTACACAGCTCAAACACCAAGCCTTAGGCCTAATAATAACTACTCCTTTAACGGTAGCTCACACCAACGTACTAGACTAACCTCCGGTGCTGCACCAATTCCTAACTACATGGCTGCTACCGAGTCTGCTTTGGCAAGAATTCGTTCACAAAGTGCCCCAAGACAAAGACCACCAACCCCAGAGAGGGATCGAGCTGGATCAGCTAAAAAACGACTTTCTTTCCCTGTCCCTGACCGTTATGGCAATGTCTCCTCAGGCTATGGATCAGGATATGAACATAGTCTTAGAAGTCCAAGCTTTAAAAGCCTTAGGGGAGTAAATTTCGGATATGAACAACAATCTAACTATTCTTCGTGTTACACGGAGAGTCTTGGTGGCGAGATCTCTCCATCCTCAACTAGCGATTCGCAAAGGTATTTAAGGTGACCAAAGGGCTAAAAATAAGTTGATCAATAATGTATATGCTAGTGCATATTGTAACTCTGCTGCCCTTTTCTTGTTTGTTGAGTTATTTCTTTTTTAGCTTTGTTTGGAGTGTTATTTTTTAAAACCCCTTTGCTCCTTTGTTGTGTTTTACTCCTAACTTGTAGTAATGTATTTGAACCCGTTGATGTGCTAATCAAACATGTTGTAACTAGTTCTTCAAGCATTGCTTAGTGAAAAATGAGCTACGGCTCAGTTGGTTGATAGCTATATATTCTTGGAGAGGATTCGAGGATTCGATTCTTCATCTTGTAATATCTTGCTCCAGTTACTTGCATATGCTTTTTCATATAATTTTTCTGTTTAACAATACTTGTTCATTATTGACTTTGTACGCTACTTAAGAAATTATAAATAGAAGGGTAATATACTAACCCTTTAAATATAATAAATACAGTATCGTGAAAAATATAATAGAGAAATAACTGTCATTAATGATAAGCTTAATTTCATAAATTGGAAAAAAATTATTAAATATTTATTTTTCATAGAATGAACAATTATTATTGGACAGATTAATTACTTAATAATATCTCATAAGTGCAAAAGCTACCTTCGAATAAAGCTACAGTACATTTTCTTTTGTCGGCACATCTAACTTCTTTTCTTTTAATAAATGTTCTCAACTCAATTTTTGTTATATTTCCTTTAATCAAATTCAAAAAATCATGTATTTGCATGTCTAATAATAATTTAATTTTAAATTTATGTATTCATAAAATATTTTATAGTCAACTTGTTTTAAATTATTATTTTTAATTTTGTGTTCAATTAAATTTTAAACACCGTCACTAAAATTAAGACGAGGAAGTAGAGGGAAATAGGGGTATGCAAAAATCAAACTGACCAATAAATCGAATCGATAAGAATGTTATTGGTTTATTGTTATCAGGTTATTAGGTTATCAGGTTTTTAATGGGTTTGCAAAAAAAAAAATTATTGGATTATTGGTTCGATATCGGTTTTAACTATTGGGTTATTGGGTAAACTGATAACCCAATAAGATTATCATAATTCACTATTTTACCCCTTTGTAAATATTAAATATTAGTAATTTCATACTAATAGGATACTATAGTAATACTTTACCTATTTCAATTTTTATCATGCTTAAGTGATTTGTTACACACTCTAGTATTTAGTCTTTAATTTTTACGCTTTCGTACTTCATCTATTTTATTAATGCAAATTCTTATTGTCATCCTTGTCGGGTAAATCGAAAACCAAATCGTTAACGGCTTAAAATCGATAACCAAAACTCGATAAATATTATTTTAATAGTATTAGCTTAACATATTTAAAAATCAAAAACTGATAAATCAAACTAATAATGTATAAATCCAAATCGAACTGATGGATGCAAATCTCCGTAGCAAAAGTGGAGGACCCTCGTTACATCTTAAATGAATATAAGAGCACCAACTTAATTTGGGTCCCTTGTGTCGTATGATTTCTCTGGAAGAAAAAAAATTGAGTTGCAGTAATTATTACACTCCCATCTTGTAGTTTTTCAGAATTCAAAAATATAAATAATTTTAAAAAAATAATTAAAGGTGAAAAGATAAGAAAAATAAAAAGTTTAAAGTGCTGAAAATAAATATTTTATAAGGATAAAAATGAAATTAGTTAAATATGTATATAAGGATAACTCTCAGAGTGTGCACATTCTCCATATCGCATCACCATTTAGTGTATATTTATTCTATTTTAAAATAGCTTAAAAGAATAACAAAACCCTAATTAAATTTAGGTGTGTTATTATAATTTTAGAATATAATTCGAGGGTTGTAATGTGATGATTTTATTTCAGCATTTAACTTAAAAAGATTTTAATAAACTATGTGATAGTTTGAAAGTTGAGCTACCTATTCAACCAACCTACTAGGGTAACCTCTTTTTATTTTTGTTTTTTTAACTTGTTACTATTCATTATTTCGAATATTTTCTCCAAAATGCTAATGTCAAACTTTTTAAAAAAAAACTAAAATAGTGCATTTTTTTTATCAAAATTACAAAACTCATTGGGCCTAGTGTCCACCTACTAGGGTAATATTTCAAATTTAACCACCAATGCGTGAGTTTTGTATTTTTCAACATCTCACCTCACGCACAACATCTGGTGTGTGGACAACTTTTAATTTTTGGGGGCCTAACATTGGGTGGGATGAGTCCTGCTCTGATACCATGTAAAATTAGGTCTTGGCCTAACTCACATTGCAAAAACTAGCGCAAAAGGAGGAGGATTTTCCAAACCTTATAAGGAATCCGACCATCTCATTAACTACCAATGTAAGGCTTTTGTATTCTTCAACAAAAATATGATATATAAAATTGCTATTATTATGGCTATATATATGTTTTCTATGGGTGTTAGCCCACGGATTCTGGCGTTGCATGGGGCTCCGCGCGCGAGGTTCCCGAAAATCATACCAATGGGTCCACAAATGAGCTCGGCAAGAGGCCCAGGTTGCCCGGTGGCATTGGCGGAGGCCTGATAGGATTTTATGGGCCTAGAAAGCCGAAACAAGCGATTTCGACAATTTTCTATAGGTGTTAGCCCACAGATTCTGGTGTTGCATACGCCTCCGGTGTGAGATTCTCGAAAACCATACAAGTGGGTCCGCAACGAGCCCCGCAAAAGGCCCGGGTGGCCCGACGGCGTTGGCGGAGGCCTAGTAGGATTTTATGAGCCCAGGAAGCCGATACATGCGATTTAGGCAGTTTTCTGTGGGTGTTAGCCCACGTGTTCTGGCGCTGCATGAGGCTCCACGCGCAAAATTCTCGAAAAATCATACGAATGGGTCCGCAACGAGCTCGGCAAGAGGCCCAGGTGGCACGGCGGCGTTGGCAAACGCCTGGTAGGATTTTATGGTCCTAGGAAGCCGAAACAGGCGATTTCGGCAGTTTTCTATGGGTGGAAGCCCAAGTATTCTGGCGCTGCATGGGGCTCCGGCACGAGATTCTCGAAGTATCACACGAGTCGGTCCGCAACGAGCCCGGCAAGAGGCCCAAGTGGCCCGACGGCATTGGCGCAGGCCTGGTAGTATTTTATGGGCCCAGGAAGCCTCAACTGGCGATTTCGACAATTTTCTGTAGGTGTTAGCTCACGGATTCTGGCGCTGCATGGGGGCTCCGGCGCGACATTCCCGAAAATTATATGAGTAGGTTCGTAACGAGCCCGGCAAGAGGCTCAGGTGGCTCTACGGCGTTAGCGAAGGCCTGGTAGGATTTTAAGTGCCCAGGGAGCCGAAACATGCAATTTCGGCAGTTTTCTATGGGTGTTAGCCCATGAATTCTAGCGCTGCATGGGGTTCCGCCGCGAATTATTTGAAAAATCATACGAGTGGGTCCGCAATGAGCCCGAAAAGAGGCCCTGGTGGCCCCGCGGCATTGGCGGAGGCCTGGTAGGATTTTATGGGCCCAAGAAGCCGTAGTAGGAGATTTTGACAGCTTTTTGTGGGTGTTAGCCCTTCGGATTTTGGCGCTGCATGGGGCTCCGGCGAGAGATTCCCCAAAAAATCATATGAGTGGGTCCGCAACAATCCCGGCGATAGGCTCAGGTGGCCCGGCAGCGATGGCAGAGGTCTCGTAGGATTTCATGGCCCAAGAAGATGAAACAGGCAATTTCAACATTTTTTTGTGGGTGTTAGACCACAGATTCTACCGTTTCATGGGGCTCCGGCGCGAGATTCCCAAAAAATCATACGAGTGGGTCTGCAACGAGCCCAACAAGAGGCCCAGGTGGCCCGACGGCATTGGCGGAGGCCTGGTAGGATTTTAAGGGCCAAGGAAGTTAAAACTGGCAATTTTGGCAGTTTTTTGTGGGTGTTAACCCACGGATTCTGGTGTTGCATGGTGCTCTGGCGCAAGATTCACGAAAAATCATATGAATGGGTCCGCAATGAGCTCGACAAGAGGCCCGGGTGGCCCGGTGGCATTGACGGAGGCTTGGTAGGATTTTATGGGCCCAGGAAGCTGAAACAAGCGATATTGACAGTTTTCTGTGGGTGTTAGCTTGCGGATTTGGCGCTGCATTGCGCTCCAGCGCGAGATTCTCAAAAAATCATACGAGTAGGTACGTAATGAGCCCCACAAGAGGGCTAGGTGGCCCGCGGTGCATGCGGAGGCCTGGTAGGATTTTATGGGCCCAGAAAGCCGAAAAAGGCGATTTTGGCAGTTTTCTGTAGGTGATAGCCCACGGATTCTAGCACTGCATGGGCTCCGACGCGAGATTCTCGAAAAATCATACAAGTGAGTTCACAACAAGCCCGACAAGAGGCCTAGGTGGCCTGGCGGCGTTAGTCGAAGCCTGGTAGGATTTTATGGGCCTAGGAAGCTGAAATATACGATTTCGGCAGTTTTCTGTAGGTGTTAGCCTACGGATTCTGGCGCTGCATGAGGCTCCAACTCGAGATTATCAAAAAATTATACAAGCGCCCAGGGGATCCGACGGTGTTGGCGGAGGCCTAATAGGATTTTATGGACTCAACATTGATGTTGGTATTAGCGACGGCCTGTGGAGGCCTGATATATATATATATATTTCATGTATGACTGAATGGAATCATATATGAAAAGAAAACTAAAGGGTTTGTTGAATGAACTTATTAGATTCATCGTTCTTTTGATAAATTGCTTTTTGAAATTTATGCTATATGATATATGGAACTTATATTTCAAATTAAAAATTTTTTCAAGTTGTTTTGGATGTTGATATTCAAAAAATAAATAATTATATTTTGGCATGAGAAATTCAAACACAAGCAACGGAAATAAGTCAATTTTAACACGAGTTTATGATAAACTCATGCATACATGAAAATATTTTTAAAAATAACGTTAAACGAGTTTGTTAAATTTTATTGTTATTTTAATAAATTCGTTATTGAAGATTGTTCTTTATGATATATGAAACTTATTTTTAATTTTGAGCTTATTTAGAATATCATTGAGTATTGAATTGTAAAAATTAGAAGAACCAAAAAAATTGACAAAATCAAAATTCATACTCGCATGATTGAGACTTAATTTTTACATGCATATCATATGCGAATTTTCTACATCAATTGCAGATGTCTATTTTATTTTCAAAATAGATAAACTTGAAAAAAAAATATCAAATAAGTATTAGTTAAATGACAACTTCAAAATAAGATTTGTCCACTTTGCCAAGAAAAATTAATTAATACTACTCTCAAAACATATATACATGCTCATATGCTCAATCAAGTAAAATTCTCAAATCATCTCATTGAACTTTAACTTAAAACATCAATCTCGTCTCATCAATCTTCAATTTTCATTTAGAACTCCTTAAACCATACATCACCTCAATTTAAAAATTTTACTTTGCTTAGTGCATGAAAATCATTAATCTCAATATCAAATAATGCATGAGAAGACACGATCATCAACTCAATTATGGTTCAAAAGAGAGTGTTACACCCCGTAAAATTATCAAAATACCCCTAGATGAGAGCACACTCGCATAACACATCTTCTCAGATTTTTTTTGGCAAATTCAAGGTCGAAATCACGATCAACACAAAAAATTGTGTGGAAAAATGATCTCGATTGATTTTTAGGCCAACCTGATCAAAAGATAATTTTCGAATTGTAAAACCAAAAGGGTACGCGATAGGTCCACGTCGCGAACCTACTCTGTCATAGTTCATTTTTGAGTTTTATTCATAAAATGCATTGGACAGTGCGATTTACATAAAATACACATAAAACGCATTTTACAAATGCGATTTATGTGTTATTTTATATAAAAACAGTTTCTGAACGCGTTTTAATTTTTCCATCAAAAAATAAACTGAAATGGAACAATTCCGTATTGTAGACTTGCTCCATCACGGTACTTGACGATCAGTTTTAAAAGCAAGGGCATTCTAGTCCTTTCCTCACCCATCGTAAACTAAAAACCTGTTAGATTTCTGTCATCAAATAAATGGGATCAAAATTAGGAATGATTTGTTCTAGATACACTACATTCAAGTTATTCTCAGGTATTTGAGATATACACTCTCTCACATGTCTCTCTCCTTTGTCACTCGCCCCTCTCCCTACGTATTTGTATTTTAAAATATATTGATATTTTGGATACATAAATCTAGCGTGATTCATATGTATCTGAGATATATTGACTCTCTCTCCTTCTTCCTCCATTGCTCGTCTTTCTCCATTCGTGTTTGCCTCTCTCCCCTCTCCCCTCCCCCCCTCCCTATGTATTTGTATATCAGAATGTAACTGATTGCAAAAATATATGTGTCTACTGATATCTGACTTGAAATCTAATATGAAATTATTGACAAGTGAAATAATACATAATTATTTCAAACTATATGGGGAATCAATAAATATGTTAGAAATGTTTATATAACTAGATAGTTTCTCCTAAACTAAATACACATAGATCCATGGTTTAGGGCATTAGGTAGATGTACAAATGGTACATTGAGATATTTTTCAATAGAACAGGGATAATTTTGACCCTTTTCTTTTTCGTTAAAGAAAATCAAAAAATTCAATTGACAATAATACCCCTACAAGTCCATCTAAGAATTGACAAAATCAACCTCTTATCCCGGGGCAAGAGAGAGAGTACGAAAAGCCCAAATTAGGGCCAAATTGGCAACACTTGGTATAAAAGAGCTTAGAAGAGCCTTTTTGTTGTTTCACAGTATTGAGATTTAGCTTCTTCGTCCCTCCTAAAGAAGCAGAAATACAACAGATAAGCGAAAAATTTCTGTAATTTTGGGTATGCAAATCCCCCCAATACTCATATATATCTTCTTCTACTACATATATATACATATAATGTCTTCTTCTCACATACTCTATTACTGCCATTTATCATTTCCGCCCATACTCATACAAGGTTTTTTCCTTTTGCCCTTTTGGTTTTTTTCCATCAATTTTTACCATGTATATGTGTTCTTGTTTCAGCTTAGATTTCTACGTAGATGAAATTTACGGTTTAGAATCTTGAATTTTTACATATAGATGTGTGCGGACGGACTTATCTATGTTTATGTTAGGGTTTTGTTACTGCTTAGGTTAGTTCTTCTGGGTGCTTTTTTTTTGTGATTGTGAGGTTTGGGTATTAAAGTTTCTGTTTCTTCGGATCTTTGAATTTGAAGATTTTGATTTGGGACATTTTGAGTGGGGGAGCTCGAATTTTGACTAAGGGGTTCGGAATGTATAGGAAGACATCTAGGGGATTTGGTATCTGATGTATATGCAAGCTAATTTTTAGATGAACCCCCTTTTGGTATCCTGGCTTTGCTCCCTGGTTGTTCTGTTTAAATTTTTGAAAGGAAAAAAAGATTTTTTCTTGGGATGGTTTGTTCATTTTCTAGCTTCGATTTTACCTCCTCAGATATTTGAATTGTTTAATGTGTTCATAGTTGTATGTTGATACTAAAATTGGTTGAGTTCAGGAGAGAGCTTTTGTCATTCTATAGTTGTACTGAGCATTTGATTATTTTGTTATTTTGAGCTGTGGGTTTTCAAAATTTATCTTTTTTCGGTTGTTTGATTTCTAACATTTTGTTTTGGGTGGGTCTGTTACCATTCTCGAAAGAAAGAAAAGATTTTTTTTTGCTTTCTAACTTAAATTTTAACTCCTCAGTTACCTGAATTGTAATATTTGTTCATAGTTATATGTTGTTACTTAAATTGGTTGAGTCCACTGAAGAGCTTTTGTCCTTATATAGTCATTTTGGGCCACTTCATGATTTAACACCGGACAGATAAGTGGTGAAAGTAATCTTAACCTTTTGAGGAAGTGTCTTTCCTATTTTTCTCTGTGTTTAATCCTTTGGTTTATTGATAAATGATAATAGTGTATTTGCTTTTTTAGGACCCAAGAAGTTCCATTTTTCCATTGTTTACTACTTCATCTTATATTTATGCCACCATTTGATAATGAACATTGTGCTTCAAAAGATGGAAGAGGAAAAAAGGAGAAAGTGGTGCTATAAATTTGAAATTGGTTGCACATTTGTATATTGTGTGTTATAATCTCCCTGAATATATTGAAAAATTATCTGCCCTACATGTTCTACCTTCTTGGTGCACGGCAGGAGAAAGTACTGAACTCCCTTCATTGCTTGTATGTCCATAAGGTGTACCTGCTCTATATAGCTAACCTAAGTAATTTGGGTGCGAAATAGTTGATTGTCTAGTTGGTTGAGTGATTGATGTATAGCCATCAACAAGAAAAAAGCTAACATAAATGTGGTCTGCAGGCATTATTAGTCACCTGCTGTTTATTTGTTGTATGAGAAGATCTGCGGCACAAAACAGTCATGGCAGAAAATACTGAAATTGATGACCGTGTGGATCTTGATGATGAAAATTACTCCGAGGAAGATGAAGATGCAGAACTGATAGAAGATGAAGGAACTGGAGAAGTCGGTGATGGTGATGAAAATGGTGAAGAACAATCATATGATTCTGGAGGTGGGGATAGTGGGAGAGAGCAGTCTCCAGAAGCAGATATGGGCGACATTCCAGAGCCTGCTGCAGATGAAGAAAAGCCCAGTGCTTCTCTTTCTGAAGAGGAACAAAAAGAGCATGCTGACCTTCTAGCTCTCCCTCCACATGGGTCTGAGGTTTTCATTGGTGGTATTCCTCGAGATGTTTCTGAAGAAGACTTGAGGGATCTGTGTGAACCACTCGGTGAAATACATGAGGTAGTTCCAATTACTACTCTGGGAGTAATTTGAAAGTTTTGCAACAGGCATATGTTTGTGAATTACTTCAATTGTTCGCTTTTCCCTAATTGTGGCTACGTCTCATATCTTGGCAGGTCAGAGTCATGAGAAATAGGGATACTGGTGAAAGCAAGGGTTTTGCCTTTGTAGCATTCAAAACAAAAGATGAGGCACAAAAGGCTATTGAAGAGTTGCATAACAAAGAATTGAAGGTGATTTCTGCATCAACACTTGGCTTCGTTGATCAAATTTTTCTATTGAAGATTTTTCTATAACTCTATCTTCTGTTTTAGTTTAAGTGCATGATTTCGTAGTTTATTTGTTTTTGTGTTTATTATCAATCTAGGGAAAAACCATAAGGTGTTCACTATCAGAAACTAAATACAGATTGTTCATTGGTAATGTACCAAAGAGCTGGTCTGATGACGACTTCAGAAAAGTCATTGATGGGACTGGTCCTGGTGCAGAATTAATAGAACTCATAAAGGTGTATTTTGACGTCCTAAACACTTTTATAAATTTGTTGCAATTCCATCATGGGCATCTCATGGACAATTGTGAACTTCTAATATTTGGCTGAAGGATCCTCAAAACCCAGCACGTAATAGGGGCTTTGCTTTTGTTGAATATTACAATAATGCCTGTGCGGATTACTCTCGGAAAAAGATGGTAAATGCAAACTTTAAGCTGGAGGGAAATTCACCAACTGTCACTTGGGCTGATCCAAAGATTACACCTGATCATTCTTCTGCTGCTGCTCAGGTAAAATCCATATATCTCACCATTACTTGAGTAGCTTTTATGAGATCTAAAGCAAATACTCTTGATATGTTGTTTCTTTTAGTGTTAAATGTCACATGCTTGGTGTTTGATTGTTTTATGAGCCCTTACAAACAGCAGATTGAATTGCGTACATCTTTTCTTTGTTTACTTAATGTGGGTGGTGTGGCTAGGAGTGGGATAAGGCTGGTCTTTTTAATGTGGATAAAACTTCTCACCTTAGAAACTTCTGAACTTATTGTCATTATATGTTTGAGTTCATTAGATACTGTTGAGTCAGAAAAAACTGTGATGATAGCTCAAAACCTTTAGTTCTCTGGGTGTGCTGTAAGGAAAGGTTGGCGGTTGTGGGGGTAGCTTTACTGCTGAAAAAGTAGTGTATATGATGTGTTGAGAACTAAAACTTGTAAACCTAGTTCCCTGATAAAAATACTCTTACATGATTATGGAATAGTCGAGTGTGAGCGCAATTAATGGAAGAACAAGTAAAGAATCACACAATAAAATAGATAAAGGTGTAGAAAAAGAAGTTTAATACCAAATTGAATTCAATAGGCAATAATTGGCAAATGAGACGGATACTTCCTATAGGGAAATTTCAATTAAGCACCAAGATCATTTGAAACCCCCAAGAGACAATCAAGCACCAATGAAGGTTTGGATTAAGGATACAACCTATATTCATCAAAGGCTAGCTAAGAATGAAGTAAAACCCTTGGGACACTATTTGAAATATGGGTTACATTGGTCATTCATAAGTACCCAAATTAACCTTGAAAGTAGGACTAAGACTAGCTCATCCGAGGATTTAATTCTGCTGGTTCAGAATGCAAAATGCAGGGGGTGTTTCTGGTCCGAATGTTCACTGGCGGCTGGCCCAATACATTGCCAATTTTGTGGGTGGGGTTGTGCCTCTGGGGTGGAATGTATTGCCTCCATTCTGTTCCCAATTGCAGTCAAAGCTATAGGGAGATGTGCTTTAGTCTTACCATCTATATAAGCAGTAGTTATATAATGCATGCAGCTAGTATGTGAGAAGAGGATGTAATCCCTTGTGGCTTTGGTATTTTTGCAAACCAGGTGTCAATTCTATTTGCTTATTATATTATTTTTGACACTACAATAGCAGAACCTAGAAAGCTGCTCTTTTTTCCCGTACCGTGGTTTGATAGTGTCTAGCCTCTAGCTAGGAAGTCTTGGATTTGTATACCGTGTAGGTGAGAAAAAACATCAGAGCAAAATTGAGGGTGCTTTTTATGCCATTCTCGACTCTTGGCCTTCTTTGTTCTCTTGAGTTGAGCCTTTGATCCCCTTCCTTGAGCACTAATTGAATCATATTGTCTGCTTCAATAGGCTCCTCCCTTGGGCTCTTATAAGCATCCAACCTTTTCAAAGAGAGTTAACAGTCTTCAAACTCTTGTTGACTACCTTTGCTGGACTTGGTGTTGGGCTGGGTACTTTCTGTGCTATCATCAAGGTAGTGCATGCAAGCTAGCATGGTTGCTACTATGACAACTCTAAACGAGAAAAGATTAGTCATAGTGAGCTAAAATCACATAGTTGGTGTGGTGTTAAGTTACTTGTTGTATTGTACAATCTGATATCCAATACCAATCAATTGTCTGATTGAAGATTCACCCTTGCAAAACATTGAAACCTTTTCTATCAGTTAGTTTTATCAAGCGACAAAGCTACGCGAAGTGAGTGGTCACTGGTTCATGGGCAAAGCAGCCATGCTCTTCAGATAATGTGTGCTTAAAAGAATGAAGAGTTAAGTGATTCCGAGGAGGAATCCATTTTTTAATCTCATCTTGAGGTGTTGGATCACTCTTGACATTATTGTAAAATAAGCATATAATAGTTTTTTAATTGAATTTGGATTATTATATTACTAAAGTCATATATGTATCGAAATTTTAATTTCTGTAAATGGTAGTCCGGCCCTTCCTAAATCCTCACATGGTGCTGCCTTAGGGCACCTGGTTGCCCTTTTTATTGTTTCATTTTCTGTAAACAGTGCTCTTCATGTGAAGAGCCATGCTCATTACTTCTTGCTTTTCACTTCAAATCCGTGGGACCTTATTTTGCTTCTTTGTGCTTTTCGCTTTAAAAAGACTCTTTCTTCAACCCTTTTCTGCTAGTTTGCAAATTGTATTACATATCTTTTGTTGTCTTTTGCAGGTTAAAGCACTTTATGTGAAGAACATTCCAGAAAACACTCCTATTGAACAATTGAAAGAATTGTTTCAACGCCATGGGGAAGTTACAAGAGTTGTTATGCCGCCAGCCAAGGCTGGTGGTAAAAGAGACTTTGGATTTGTCCATTATGCAGAAAGGTCAAGTGCCCTGAAGGCTGTTAAAGACACTGAAACATATGAAGTAAACGGTAGGTCTCTAGACCTGTAAATACCAAGTGGAATACATTGCATAGAGGAAATCACAGGATCTACATCTGAGTGTTCCGTTGGCCCCTCCTATAAGTTACTTCTCCCCTTCTCAACAAGGAAAATGCAAAAGGAAAATAAATAAATCATGAGATAGATAGTGGGGGTGAGGGCGTGCGTTTTAAGAATCTCTAGGACCATTCCATATCTGATTCTTTCAATTCTTCCAGCTAGGTTAAAAAGCCAGTTACGTCTTTGAAGCCCCTCCCCTCCCTGCCACCAGCAGTAGCAGCACCACCAACTACCACCATCCAAAACTGACACCCACTCACAAAAAGAGAAAAGGAAAGAAGGGGGGTGGGGGGTGGAGAGGTTTGGCCAGAGGAAGAAAATAGAAACAGATTGAAGTGGGTCGGTCATTGTGAGGGCATGATTGTCTGAGAATTTTCATCTATTTTATATCAGACTTAAAGAATCTATTTAGGAATTAAGGAGTTGTTTGGTGTGAGCTATAAACTGTAATAATCCTAGAACAAAATGTAGGATTATCTTATCCTGCACTTGCTTGGAGGTATTAGGTAGTCATGAGATTATTTATCCCACCATTAGTGATGGGATAAGTTATCCCATATACATGGTGGGATAACTCATCTTGGGATAACTTGTCCTGTGATACATAATCCAGGATAACCTACTCCCAACCAAACGATCCCTAATAGTACCAGCTGAGACTTTGTGACCAAATGATCCCTAATATTACCAGCTGAGACTCTGTGTTGAACAATTCCTAGTTTGCTTTAATTGATGTTTACTTAATATTTACTAAATCAAGTCGGAAAATTTAGTAATGGAGGTTGGAATTCTTATTCCTATATACATAAGATGTACCTTGACATATTCCGTTATATCACAGCTAGATTATTTTCTTGAATTTAGGATGCTATCACAAATAGATTACAAAGAATAAGTGCCGATTAGTGTTGTCACTTGTCAGGAGTGTGAGACGTAATATTTTTTTTTTTTTTTTGCTGAGCTTGGGGTGAAAGCACTCCAGATATTATAGCCTGTATCTGGATCACCTCTCATCCTGTGTAATTATTTTTAGGACTTTGAGGAAATTAGTCTAAAGTTTGACCTGTACCACAATAAGGTCAGCTTACTTCAGTTGTTAGGAATCTGGTTCCTCTGTGTTTGAATCAAAGCAAACTAACCATCTGAATAACACCAATCTCCATATCACCTCCTCTCATCCTTTATAGTTTCATTTTTTCAAGATTTTGAAACAAGCATTACAGTTTGGGCTGAACAAAAGTAAGATTGGCTTAGGCCTATTGTCATTGACATGCCATTTTCTTCTTTTTTTTCCATCTGATATTGAGGTGGAAGTGATCTATATTCAGCTCATTTTTGATAAACTTTTATAACACTGCCAATGTTTTCTTTCAAGAGTTTGAAAGAATAAGTTTCAAATTCGGGACTATTGAACTATGATCGATCCAGTCCCATTGTAATGGATGATGCCTGTTTTTTATTTTTCCTTTTCTCAAAGCAAAATGACTTTGGGGTGAAAGCTCTAGATATATCCCGGTTTTGGATAAACTCTCGTCTGTGTATGCTCTTTTGCCTTTCAAGATTTTGAGACCATGTTTCAATGTTTAGGGCTGTACTGAAACTAAAATTAACTCAGTTCAGTTGACAGGAGTGTAATGTGTATTTCTGAATCCTGTGACAGTTATAGGCTTTTACTGGATCAAGTCATCCTGTGTAAACCTGTTTAAAGATATGGAGCAAGTTACGAAATCTGGACTGTACCAAACATAAGATAAACTTTGTTTGTTAAAAAATTTCCTTACTCTTCCATATCAAAAAAAAAAAGAAAAGAAAAGAAATGTCAGTTACTCGGAAGGACCTCTGATCAAATTATAGTAGACATCTAGTGAAAAGTATCTGAATGAACTGAAGGGATACATTGGTTTTATAGTTGTCATGAGTAAGGGATGGCTGCCTGTGATGTATCCAGTCTTTCAAGTTGAAAGTCATACTACTTGGATAAGTAATGAGGATCTCATTGGTGATAACCTTGAAAAAGAGAATGCTGCTTTGGTAACAAAAGAAGGTGACTTTTTGAGTTTAAAGCTTATAAAAATTCCTCCTTTGCTGCAATTAACCATTTTCAAAAAAATAAAAATAAAAATATTCCTCCTATGCTTTGCTGAGCTAGACCTGATTTTAACACCGTTCTTATGGTCTTTTCTCTTGGTATCGTTTGCTTCGTCATATTCTGCTTCTCTCCTTGCAATCAAGTAGCTTTTGGTGTGCCCCAGTTAGTTTATTTGGATTTTTCTCTTCCAACTTAAGAAAAAGACGGCCTACCCAATATGAGATGGTATTTGTGCACATTTAGGATTATGTTATTATAATAAGTTAAAAACTGCCATGCATCTCTGTTTAGTCTAGTTTTGTCACAAAGCTGAAATTTACGTTCATGCATCACTGTATGATCCTTCTCTATTTAGAGGTTAACATTACTTACCATATTAGTTTATGATAGTGATATAAACTTGTATAGCTCTGTCAGATGAAGAATTATTCCACGATTGCCTGCCACTAAAATGACTTTTTGATGTATGAGCTGAAAAAAGCTAGTTTGATACTCCCCTTTAAAATGTCTGAGTGTTGTGGTTGCTGCTGTATTTGAATCAATCTGTCCACAGTGCCTCAGCTGAAACTTGTTGGTGTCGGCTATATTAATTCTCTATACCAAGCTAGACTTTTTACTTTTGTATTTCACTAGGCCAATAAGTTTAAGTGGATGTGGATTGCAGGTCAGATGTTAGAAGTAGTTCTTGCAAAGCCTCAGACTGAAAAGAAGTTTGATGCAGCCAATCCTTACAATGCGATACCACATCATAATTATATTCCTCATCCAGGATATGGTGCATTCCCAATGAATCCGTTTGCACCTCTAACTGCTGGTTATGGTGCTGCTGCTGCTGGGTTCCAACAGGTATTTTCTGCGGAAGTCTTCGTAGTCGATTCTTCACCGTGTCATTGATCGTATTCATCTCATAGACTATTATTCACAGCCTATGATATACGGTAGAGGACCGATGCCTTCAGGTATGCAAATGGTGCCAATGGTTCTACCAGATGGTCAGATTGGCTACGTTCTGTAAGTTCCTATGATTAACATCTATTTTTGGTCGCCTCTCGCTCGTATTCTGAAAACTCAGTTTAAAGTTTCTTCATCACTAGTGTAATTTTCAGCTTCCGATATACTGGAGACTGGCTGATCACATTATAACATAGATATTCAGATAAATGGTGAAATATCGACTCTGCATAGAATAAACCAAACTTTTTAACGCCGTGATATTTCCCACGCAGTCAACAGCCAGGAGTTCAGGCACCACCCGTTCGGCCTCGTAGGAATGACAGGAGCAATGGTGCTGGCGGACCACAAGGACGAGGAGGATCCACTGGTGGCGGAGATGATTCCAACCGTGGTAGACGTTATCGACCATACTAGAGCGGTGAAATGTTGTATTTGCTACTTAACATTAAAGCACCAGACCAGTAATCCAGGACAACTATTTACTTTTACAAGGAGCCTAGTTAAAAAAGTCAGCTTTGTAACTAAACATAGATGTTTGGAGATGCTTTGGGCGTTCCATAAAATATTTCGTCTGCTCGAATTTTAGTTCATGAATCTGGTAACAACAAAGTGGAGTTTGGGAGAGTAAAACGCACGTAGACTTTACCACTATCTCAGAAATAGATAGTGGTAATAAGTCGTTCAAAATATGTAAAAGCGTAACTTTTGAGTATAAAATTGAATAAATAGATTCGATAGCCTATCATTGCAACTTTTAAGTATATATGAAGTATGAAAGTAATATGTATGTTTGGTATTAGCAAATTGTGCATATTCAAGCAGCAGGTGTTGTATCCAGAAGTTGTTGAAGTCTTTTTTCCAGCTCATCCAACCGAGTTCCCCAATCTTCTTTTATGTTAAATGCTCGAACGGTTTTGTTGTTACCGTAATCCGTTAAAGGTGAATCCTCTGGCGTTCCTTTTCTTCCCTCTCCAATTACTTCTCTACTATTCAACAATGAGCTTGTTCCATTTCTCCGTTTCTTCATTTTCCGTGCCCTTGCTTTCTCCAGCGCCTGCAATACATCAAATCCGGTAAGTTTCTGCTTCGAATCTCCTCGCTTTTCTTCTGCTTCTTCTTCTTCTACTTGTTCTACTGCACTTTGATGTCTGTGTTTCGTTTGTGATTTCTTCTGAATTTGCTGCTTTTGCTCCGTCGCATCGAAGTTTCTGAGCTGCGAGCAGAGCTGAAGTTTCCTCGGAACGCCGGTTGAAAGGCGGCTCGCCGCCGGGAATTGTACCGGAACGGCGACTGGAAGGCTCAGCGCGGCCCACATGATTTTTCTGGTTACGGTTTAGAGGGAGGTTCGAGTAAAAATACAAACCAGTATGTGGACCACATTTATTTGGGCCTCAACCGACAACTGGGCCGACTCATTCCATTACCAGTTTTTGAAAAATTACTTGACTAGATCTGTCTTGATAAATAATTACCCATTTTAATGATACTTTTTATTTATTACTATTTATAGTAATATATAATAACACTATGATAAATCTGCATTTATATTAAAAGTTCATCATGCATTCAATATAAATATATTATAACTGTTTAGTAAAAATAATTTTTTATTGCTATAAATGATAAATATTTTCTTAATCTAGTATATCTATGTAAGTTTTCCTAAGTTTTTTCACTGATTTGATATCATTAATTTTAATTTTAAAAATTTATCTAATAACATGAATATTCTTAAAATAAATATTGATTTATTATATAGTTTAAATTTAAATAATTAATAATTTTGTATTTGATTTTAAGTCAGATACATGTATCTTTGATACTCCCTATGTTTCATATTAATTGAATTTGTAAAATAATGCACACATATTAAGAAAAACATTCAAACACAAAATTTACACCATACTTTCCACTATTACTCTTTGTGAAATCATAAATATATAGTGTAATTTATCTCCTAGCAAATATAAAACTTCAATAAATAAAAAGGCAAATATGAAAAAAGTTTCAAACATTCTTTTTTATCTCAAAAATTCAATTAATTTGAGACGAAGGGAGTATCAGATACATCCTAAAATACAAATACATAGAAAGAGGTGCGCAAGATAGTGGAGAGGTGAGGAGAGAGTGTATGTCAAATACATGCAAATTATATAATGTCTTTGCAACAAATTACACTTAATTTGAACCACGTGTATTTGAGATATATGTATCTGAATCTCTTCAATACATGTATCTATAAAGTAAATTTGGTGCAAAAGGTAATTAAGCACACAATTATCCTAAACTAATGAAATTTGTGTTATTTGCTCTTTTGATTTTTGGCTAACTACTTAATTAATAAAATTTTGTGGACCAATGTATCCTATTTATGATTTAATTCACTTTGCTTTAAGTTTTGCAAAAGTTAAATTATACGGGATACATGAAATTTTGATATCCTTTTTCCCCAAACGTGAAGTACGATTATAAGAGGAACCTGACCTTATGGGTGCCCATGCACTACTTACGACCTTTACAATGCTATTATTACAATTGACGTGAACGATTCAAATTAGTTGGATTTTTCTCAATTATTTGGATTTTGGACTATGCAATTCTGCCACGGATTTCATTATTTTAGAATTAAGAAATCGTTTGATAAAATATATAAGAATAATGTTAAATAGAGTATATAAATAATGCTTGTATTAGTAATATATATGTATTAATAATTAGTTATGCTTGCATTAGTTATATATAGAATATTTCCATGGATTGTTTAGTTTGAAGCATTAAAAAAAATATAATATGTATTGCAGAGAAAAAATTATTGATAAAGACAATGATTTATAAAGATAGAAAAACATCATGTGCTTTTATTTAAATGTTTTTTTAAGAAAAAGAAATAAAAGTAGTATCAATTTTATTTTGGGAAAGAGTCGGTGGATAGGTGGGTTGGGACAAGAAAAAAACATTTTAAAATTTTATTTAATAAATCAAAATTTTTTTTTGGATAGTGATACTTTAATCTTTAGCTTTTAAGTAATATAAGTAATTTATTTAATTTTTGTAAATATAAATATCATGTGACAAGATTTTTTAAAATAAATAGAGAATATATTAGAGTATTACTACACACATCATAGAGATATGTTTCTTAATTTAATGTATAATAATTTAGGTATGAAACTCACACTCTTGATATTTATTATTTCTGAGGAAATTTTGTTATCTATCTCACACTCTTGATATTTATTATTTTCTATTTGGTTTCTTGTTGTCTATCTACAACTCTCATTTATTTAACAAGCAAATGCATATGTAATTGTCTTAAATATAAGTGTGTGTGCCCTTAATCTTTAACACTGCGTTCACTTTTTGATAAATAGAGTTTGTTTTTATTCATTTAATTTGAGATTTGATCAATTTATTTGTACGATCAACAAAAAAAAAATTTCTATATTATAATTTAAAATCAAGATATTTAATTAAAAATAGAATGATTCGATCCATTTAGTTAAACTTGTCAATGGTGATAAATGGAGTTAAGCTGCAATGGTATATAGTCTCGATCAATTTTTCGAATAATATAAGTATCATTTCAACAAAGTAATAAGAGAAAATAATCGAAGTAAAAAAGAAAAAGAAGGTCCAAATGAACTCATAAATATAGTAGTTGTATTAATTAGGCAAGCTGCCCAACTAAACTTATGTGAACAAAGAATAATTCTCTTTTTACCAATAACGATCAGCAGTCCACCTCAAAATTGAAGTTAAAAAAAATTTAATTTAAAATTAAATAAATCGTTCAAATTTTGATAGTCAAATATTTATAAGTAAATTTCATTATTTTATTCACTTATTTATTTCAATCAATTCACATTTGATAACACTTTTATTCACTTATTCTTTACTTATTGTGCCAGGTTAAATTGAAATATTTTTAACCGTGTGATAATTTAATTGTATTGATTTTCGAATAATCAATAATAGGTAGAGTTAACTACTCTTTCTGTTAAAAAATACTATAGTTGTTTATTATTGACTTGACAGATAAATTAAAAAAATACATAACAGAGGTAATTTTATCACATTATTATTATTAAATATAAATCATCTAAATATTAAAAAACGAGTACTACTTTCGTTTTAAAAAAGAGAGAAAAACTTTTGAAACTTGTGGTGTAAAATAAATTATAAATATTTGTGTAATTAGAAATCATTTCATTAAGGGTAAATTGGATATTTTACAGCTAAATTGTTATTATTAAATATAGAAATGCGACATTTTTTAAGGGCTGATTAAAAAGAAAAGTAAATCATATAAATGACATAAAGAGTACTATTTAATTGTACGGATAAAATACACATAAAATGATAAAATATTCATTGAATATATTATATTACTCCCACTGTTCAAATTTCAAGAGTCAAACATTTTAATTTCGACTACAGATTAAAATATGAAATCATTAAATATTTGTTTAAAAAAATAAAATTTACTTATTTAAAAACAATATGAAAAGTATGCAATACACAATAATTGACAAGTTGAAATATTAAAATCAAAGCCGATAATTTGACTCTCGAAATTCAAACAGTCTTGGCAATCTGGGAAACTTTGACAGGATAACTTTGAATGCAATCAGCCCAAGGGTTTCCATTTGCATTCACTTCATTACTATCAATAACCCTTAGTGATTTCCAAACTGCACTATTACATTTGAAACCTGAACCAAATGCTATTTGCCATACTCTATCTCCTTTATGTACCCTTCCTTTTGATTCTGTGTAGGATAACTCGTACCATAACGAGCTGCTCGATGTGTTGCCAAACCTGTGGAGTGTCATTCTTGATGGCTCCATGTGCCAATCGCTAAGGTTTAAGTTGTTTTGTATTTCATCTAACACGGCCCTCCCTCCCGCGTGTATGCAGAAGTGCTCGAATGCTAGCTTGAAATCCGGTATGTAGGGCTTCACTTTAGCTTTCAAGACTTTCCTCTTCACCAATGTCACGAAAAACCTGAATCAGAAGTTAGAGTCGTCAGTAGGTTCACAATGAATCTGATTTCATTATATGCATGTATCTTCTAATGGAGAAAAAAATGAGCCTAGTTAAACCTAGTAAGCCCACCTTAGTTTCAGTCTATCGAAGCCTACGCTACTTATTGATTATCAAAAAGCGAACTCCCCGCCCTTCTCACCTAGGGCTACCCCTACCCTAAGATAAGACGGTTCCTGCCTTCAGGTCAGGGAATAGAGCTAACTGCATCAGAAAAAATAGCAATTCCTAGTCCGAATCCTCGACATGGTTCACGCTTGAAAGTCAAGTCTTTGTTCTTTTATTCAACAATATGGGTAGACCCCAAAACTCTACGGAGCCCTTCCGAATGATTGCCTTTGATTTCGCTTGATTCGAACCATCTACGTCCAGCCCTTTCGAACCATCTTTTTCGGCCAGATAGCGAGCGATCACTCAGCAATTCAACATCATGTGCAAAAGTAAATACTTTTAGATGAGATGGTTACGTATATGGTATCAGAGCAGGTAGAGGTTCTGAATCTTACCTCCACCAATTATCACATGGTTGACTATTAGGTAGAGAATAATTAAGGCCCCACATAAATAAATAACACGTTGAATGTATTCTACGAACTGTTTAAACTTTTGGATAAGAGAATGATTCTGACCTGAACTGCTCCGTAAGCGGTAACACCAATGGCCCTAGCGTGGTGATATTCGTTTTGAGAGCATCACCAGCTACGGCCATAAGTTCACGAGCTAGCGACACCCCTACGATACCCTTGTCGTCTTCTCTTTGGTACACACAATTGTAGCTGTTATCATCCGCTCCTTTGTGGGTTCGGACAGTGTGAACCAGCTCGTATTTGGATCTGGTTCGATCTTTCGACATGTTGGACAAAAGCATGGCTGCTCCTCCCATACGAAATATGCAATTGCATAGCAACATTGACCTATCATTTCCAAAATACCAATTTAATGTAATGTTTTCCATGCTAACTACCACAGCATATGTATTTGGATTTGCCTTTAGTAAATGTTTGGCTAAGTCGATTGAAATTAGGCCAGCACTACACCCCATACCACCTAAATTGTAACTCAAGATGTCAGTTTTGAGCTTGTAGTGGTTAACAATCATTGAAGAAAGTGATGGTGTTGGATTAAACAAACTACAATTCACTATAAGAATTCCAATTTCCTCTGGCCTCACTTTCGTTTTCCTAAATAATGAGTCCAATGCACCAAACATGACCGCCTCGGCCTCCGCGCGTGCCTCTTTCATGTTAAGGTTTGGTGGGTTGGATGTGATCCCTCTTGGCAAATACGTCTCATCACCTAAACCAGAACGTTTAGATATTCTTTTTTGAAACACTATAGTCTCCTCCTCAAACGCACCGTTTCCTTCCGTCATCTTCAAGAATGAATCCACCGATATTTTACGTTCATCTTCCGGTTTGTAACAAGCAAAATCCACCAAATAAACCGGTCTACGTCTCTTGACATAATAAACCCATAAAAGGAAAAATAGCGCTATTGAACCGGTTAGACCGGTTGAAGTGTCTATTATGAGTAAAGTTGGATCACTTGTCCATGTGTCGTAAAACTGGTCTAGTTTTAGACCGGTTAGTACAACCATAGGCAAAATTGTAGTCAAAAGGAGAAGAGTCAGAGGATTACATGAATAACCATAGCCAAGTTTGACATATTTGAGCTTTACAGATTGTAAAAAATCCGGCAATTTTTGCCGGATTTTTATAACAACTGAGGATGAATCTTTGAAATTCATCTCAGCTGTTAGTCTCTCTTTTTCCATGTCTATACTTTCATTTGCCATTTTTCTATATGAAGAGAGATTTTCAAGATTGAAGTGAAGAAGAAAAGAACAGTCTATAAGAAGTTGAACCTCCAAGAAGAAAAATAATTGTGTGGAAAGAGATGTCTTGATCAGTGCTTTGTTATTTTACAAATACTACCTACATATATAATGGATACAAGAAAGATAAACTCGTTCCGTCCCAATTTATGTGATATAATTTGATTTGATACAGAATTTTGAAAATTACTTTGCAATATTCGAAAACTACCCTTAAGAAGAGCACATGCATCTTTGTGAACTTTTTATCAAATACTTCCTTTGCCTAACAATAATTGTCCACTATTGATTAACACACATTATAAGATCAGAAATAATAAATAATAGATATAATATTATTCGTTGAAAAATATATTAGATATTAAAGAGTGTTTAATAGCAAGGTAGAAGGACACTGACGAGTAAATAATTCATTGATTTTTCAATTAGACAAGTATTGTTGGACATTTATTTTTTAATATAGTGAACAAGTGAAGGTGAACAAAGTGAGTAAATAAGAACTGACAAAAGTAAAATATTGATAATATCATTAAATATTTATCAAATAAGACGATGCATCATTCGTTTTGAAATTGATGAAAAAGATTAAAATATGTCACATAAATCGGAGTATGGAGATACAATTCTTTACTAGGGAACTATGTGTTTTGTATGTAATCTAATTTACATAGTGGAGGTGGGGTGGGGTTAGGAATGAGTTGTTCCAAGTAAGGATAGATAGCTCAACTACTACAAGGAAAACAATACTACTAATTATAGAAATAATAGCCAAAAAAAGTGGCAAGTAGCAATGGGAATGAATAGTCCCATTATATTGAAGCACAAGTTGCTAGGTAGGCCTAATAATAGAGTTGAATTAGCTTCTAAAACACTAATAATATAGTACTTAAATGTCAATATTATAAGGTAACTTAAGAGATTATTACAAGAAATCAATGAAATTAATCATCTAAAAAATAAAGCGAAATTATTTGTGAGAAAAAAATGGGAGTAATTCAACAAAAGAAGGTAACTGAACATGTGAGAAAAGGGAATTTCGTCCAAGCAATCATATTATGACCAAACCTTAACGTATTCCCACATGCAAAAGGAAAAGCAAATGTTTCCCACTTTATTACTTTCCGTCTCATTTTACTTGACATGCTCATTTTTATCAATCAATTTTGAATTTTACATATTCCTTAAATAGTAACGGAACTAAAATCACCATTAAAAAAATAAAAAATCTAAAAAAATAGACACGCGAACTAGTTGAAGGAGGTTTAATATCTATTATATGCATATAAAAAATTATTCTAACCATATATAAATATTGTAATTTTTCATCGAAGGGGCTCATCCAAACCCCCTAAAAAAAGATAGCTCCACCTCTGCCATTAAAAGTCAATGATTAATATGATCAATTTACCATATTATTTGTATTAAATATTGACATGTAGTCATAAGTCTTAATTGATAGATGAATAAGTAATTAATGTTGAGCGTAAAATAAAAAAGTATTATCTTTTTTAAATGTTAAAAGTAATAAGTACCGAAGGAAAAATCAATTTTTAGAAAAATGGATAAGTAAAAGTGAACTGAGGGAATATTTATTTTTTAAATTAGTCTTGTCAAATTATGCTTTGGAAATTTGAATTTGATTACTAGTAATATTTTATGTTATTATTTAATGATAATAATAATATTAGATTCATAAATACTGAATTTATAGTAAAAAATTAATTGAATATTCATAAATTATTTAATTTATAGCTCAATAATTATTAAAAAAATTAAAATTTCAAATTTATAAACTTTAATTCTGATACTGTAAGACTATGTATAAAAGGACTGGTTTGGTTTATAGGTGACTTACCATCAAGAAAACTACTAAATGGCTAGGGTAGGTAAGAATATACCACCCAAAATACTAACTTTTTTTTTAAAAAAAAAAAATTGCCAAGCAAAATGTGAGCAATATTGATGATATTCTAAAGTTTTTATATCACAAATGAGAATTTGGTGAACAATATAATCCTTCTACGTTTTAGAAATAATCTCTCACCATGTATTTCCATATCAGATGATTGGAAACAATGACAATTTATCCAATGTTGCAATGAAAATATTGAGTGACTATTTTTACATATATTTTAATGAAAAAAAAAATAGAAAGTTTTTAATATTTCAATGAAATTTACTTTCTGCCACATTTTTTTTCAATGAGTTAATTCAATAGAAAATAAGTGAAAATCACATTTTATAATATAATATTTATTTATTTCTTTCAACAATTTTAAAATTGCTTTGCCATACAGAGAGAGTTCACACGGTTTGACGATATTTTGTTTAGTTTTCATAAATATGGAATTCTTTAATCGACTACGTTGACTTGATATAAGAAACATAGTACACCCTCGATTTCAAAATATATTTTATTTTAATTAAAATAATTATTTCAAAATTTGTATTATTTTAAAATTTTAAGATAGAAATTTGTATAATTTTTCAATTACACATTTATATTTTAAGTTCTTAATAATATTTAATTCTCAAGAAATATTTATTAAATAGACATATTTAAGTAAACTATACATTGTACAACAATAATATACCAGTGGAATGCCACAAGTGTGTCTGGGGAAGTAAACTATACATTGTATTTATAATTATTTCTGTTTAAAATAAATGACGTTTTAATTTTATCTTTTTATTTTTTTTCAAAATAAGTGATGTTTCACTCATACAAGAAGGTATTTATGACATTTCTCTAATTTTACGCTTATTTAAATAAAGAAAACTTATCATAATCAAGAATCAATTTTTTTAAAAAAAACTAAAGTATATATTTGCAAGTTACTTATTAATGATACTTAGTAAAAATACATTTTACCTTCTGAAAATACTTTTTAATTATAATCTTCAAATGGACGAAATTTTACTAAAATGACAATAAAGTTCTTGAGACTACTATTAACCATGAAAATAATTTTTTAAATAAATGTAATTTCTATATTTTGAGATGAGTACTATAAATTAAGTTGACTAAGATGTAACACCAATAATAAAGTTCTTTATTCAAAGCCCTAAGAACATAATTTTTTTTTGGGTCTTTCACTTGGTTTCTGGTAGTCCGACTATATTCGAATTTATATTGTGTAGGATCTTATTTGGAAAGAAACAATCTTTATCAAGAATTTTTCTATTTTTAAAATTCAAACTCGAAATCTCTGATTAAGAAAAAAACAATCTCATTTGCTGCGCCTCATCCGCCAGTGGTCCGGATAACATATTGTTATGGGTGAGTTACTATGATTTTCGCTTCTTTATAGCTTTGGCTCCACATATTTCATCTTTAATTTATCTTTTTTGGAAAAACTAAAAAAGTCGCCATATCTACAACATGTTAGGTGGCTCCCTCCCATTAAATAGGAGTCCCAAGTCATACAACCATGCCTTCATTCATATTTATTTCCTCGGTTTTATATTATTTGATCGTTGTTAATCTAATATTTTTTTAATATATTATTTGGATGATCATCACGTATTATTTCATATTATATTATATTATGTTGTATTATATTGATTTAATAAATTAAATATATTATCTCATTAGTTTTCATCGTTATAATCATACATCAACAATTTAAAATATAAACAAGCTACTATAAAAAGGTAGAGTAAATGATTAAAAGAGGCTACTAACAAAATAATAATAAAAGATAGATTGAGGGTTTGAAAATGATGTTGCAATCCCACCAAATCAGTTGGGGGAGGAAGGATGATGTTCCGATCACATCAACTTGGTTGCGATAACATCAAATCGATCATTACAAAAATAAAATTTTTCGCCATTATCTAATAATGAATTTAACAGTATGATATAATAAAATTTAAGCAACAATTTAAACTAAAACATAATCTAAAACAATAGGTAGCAATCATCCAAACAAGCTCTAAGAAAGTTTTGGTTCGAGCGTATTTTATTAAATTAACTTTATTAATGATACTTTAGAATTTTAAATTTGACTATTGCCTATTTTATATATTAATTCTCCCTCTAGTCCATATGAATAAACTATTGCGACTTTTTTCATAATCCCCAAAAAGTGAACTCCTCAAAATTCAAGAAAATTATTGAGACATTTTTTCATGTTGGCCTTTCGTTTAATGAGTTTCTTAATTAACTTCTTAACATTTTCTAACAAAATAGTTAGGAAATAATCAAAAAGGCACCTGAGGAAGATAACCATTATAGTTCTATTTATTCCTTAAATATTTTTCTTAAAATATATGTTTTACGTGAGTATTTAATTCACTTAATATATATGTATAGTTTATTCAAATTAATTAAATAACTAATTTAGTCAAAGAGATAGGCAAACCACACATGTATTTTCTTAGGTGGCATGTTTGCCATTAATAAAAATACAACTCCCAACATTCATCAGTTAGCAAGCAACTGTTTCCTAGAATTAATGAAAAAGGGGTTGGGTCATTTTAATTAATACATTGGTGGAAAAAAGACTCTTGTTCAATATTTTCTCCGTCTCATATTATTTGTCTAATTTTTAATTTGTACGCCTCTTAAGTAGGCTAGAGCTAGCTAGCTCATTATAGTTTTATACCAATTTTGTGGTCTACCGACCTAAAAGTGATTTAAATTAGGCTTTTTAAGCATAATAATCACTTTAAATTAGATTCGTATAAAAGACTTGGAGTAATACAGACCAATAAAATGAGTCATAATACAATCATTTAATGATTACTAAATTTTAATTACCTAAAATATTATTCACTTATTATAATTACATATAACAAACTAAAAACAAATCAATATTTTAACACGATCTTTCACAAATCAATTTGTGCTAAATAACATCCCAATTTTTAGATGGACTACAACAAGTGGGGTCTAGGGAGGATAAAATATATATAGGTCTTGCTATTACTTCATAGAGATAGAGAAACTGTTCTTAGAAGACCATCGTCTCAAAAAATATTAGGCCTAAAGCAAAAGATACTAGATATAAAGTGGAAAACAAAGGATAATATATAAATGCAATAAAAGTAACACATATAAGATAAATAGTAACAATACCGGATATAAATACACGATTAATCCTATTAACTTACTATATATCACGAGACTTGATCACATCATCCTACCCCTACTAGTCTATAGCCTTCTACCCTAATGCGCGACCTCTACTCATTTCTATCTAAGATCATATCCTCGGTGAGATAAAGTTGATCAAGGGGATCATATTTTTTGGAGTCGTCCAAATAGACTTGATGTGCTGAAAATTGTTGGCCCATTTTAGACCCGATTAGGTCATAATGCCCAACCCTAGTCAAGCATTGGGCCTTATAATTTGGGCTTACCTTCAAGGCCCAAAATACATAAATTTCTTCCTTTAACATAAAAATAAACAATTTTCAAGTAAAGATAGCATTAATTAGTATTATGATGAAATCAAGAAAACAATTTTCTTTCTTTGCATAAAATTCTTGTACTTACCTCAAGCTCTTTTATTAAAGTTATCATGCAACTATTTCTTGAAGTAAAGAAGAATTAATAAAAGGGGGTTGGGTCCTTTCATTAATGTATATGGAAAAAAGAGTCATGTTTAATTAATACATTAATTAGACGGTTCACTAATAACTTGGGTAGATTAGGCAGTTTTCTTGACAAAACTAATCTAAAAGGGTACCTATTATTTAGTGCCAAGTGTGGTATTCTAGCATGTCTACAAGTTGTTAAAATACTCCTTCTGTCCATTTTTATTTGACCCTATACTATTTTTAGATGTCCAATAATACTTGTCTACTTTATGAAATCAAGAGATAATTTTACACTTACTTTCGAATTTACCCTTATCATTAATTATAGTCATTTCTCCATTACATTTTTCAAGACATAGTATTTATTTATATTCTAAGAGTACTTTAGTAAAATTACCTTATTATTTACTACTTCTTAATCCCTGTGCCAAATCAACAGGGGCCAAGTAAAGTTGAATGGAGGGGGTAGTTTTTAAAGACTAGGGTACGTACGTATTAGTCTTCAAAGATCAATCAAATTTAATCTCGAAAAATAAAAGATGTATCATGATTCATAATTCGGGATCATGATGGCACCTTCCAATCCCATCGAAAAATTAGTCAACCTTTCACTAACCAACTAATTAATTAACCTTTCAGCAATGGGTTATAGAGCGGGTCAAGATCCAATCCGATCTAACTTTTTACTAATCTTTACTTATTTTATTTGTTCTTTTTCAATATTTTAGTACTTCATTAAATTATATTTTTCTTAAACATATCAAATTTTTTAAAAAGGTATTTTGAAAAGATATCTCCCGAGTCAATTCGGATTGCATATCAATCCAATTTTAAATAGGTTGAAATTGGTTGGATTGAGATGGACTGAACTAATAAATGGACGGATTACTAAACACTCCAAACTTCAAAAAATTGAACGAATTGAATTAATTTTGCCAGCCCCGACTACAAATATGCTTTAATATTGAGGCTTGTGTTATGACTCAGCTTTAATATTGGTTCTGACATTGATGAAGTTTTTCAAGTTGATGTCAAGTCATTAGAGTATTTTAAAGGGACAAAAAGTCAAGTTTATAAGTCATTGAAGCTGCAAGTCAGTCAAGGCTATTTTATAATTAGTTCACAGTATCCTTCTGTGTGGTCAAATAGTTTGGGCTTGAGACTTCCATGTTCGAGGTCTCAAGTTTGAAAATTTTTTATCAGTGAAAGTAAAAGGTTTGTCTTCTGGGTCGAGCCAAGCCCAGTGCGGGTTACCTCTCCTATGTAATTTGTGAGCTATTGGATAAGAACGGGGATTTACCTTGTGTGCACCGAAAGAGTAATAGTTGCGGGTTCCCATTGTTATCAAAGGTATATGAGAAAATCTCGATTAAAGAATTTTTTTGAGTTATATACTTTCTTTAATAATATAAGTGTATTCAAAAAATAACTAGCAATTTATAGTTAGTAAATAATTACTGATTTTAGTGATACTTTTTATTTGTTATCATTTATAGTAATATATAGCAATACTATGATAACTCTGCACTTATATTAAAAGTGCATCATGCATTCAATATTAATGTATTATAACTGTTTAGTGAAAATAATTTATTATTGCTATAAATGATAAATATTTTCTTAATCTAGTATATCTACACAAGTTTCGTATTATATAGGGTATTGGGCCTGGACTTGGCACATTGAATTTTTTTAGTTCAGTGTAGTTGGACCATCTATAGTAGTTCCTAACTCTGTTTCCTTCTTGCAAATAAAAAAATAAAATAAAAAAAGAAGAAGATATTCATAAAGCACGCTAGTATGAGTGATAACTATTCAATGTAATAATAGTTTTAACTATTATATATGTTGATTGAATTTTAATTTAGATATAGTGTATTTGATATGCGTCAGATGATTGTATTTTGTGGGGAAACAGATCTGTATGAATCGAAGAAGATGAAGGAGAAGTTCTTCTTTTAGAGAGAAGACAGAGAAATAATTTTCAAGAGAGAAAGTAAGTTTGTGGTAACGCCCAATGGGTAAACTCCAATGCGATAGAATTATATATATTAATGATATCTGAATATTTACAATTACATAGAATACATGTATACACGGAGAATAATATCAGACTCCACTACCTAACATATTTAAGATACACTGACTCGTTTTCTTTCACTCTCCTCTCTTCTTCTTTGTGTCTGTGTTTCACAACATATTTATATTCCATAACTTAATGTATATGTGTATTTTGTATCAAATTCTATGAATATATCCCATAGAACATGGAACCGTGTTTACGACTATATATGCATAAGCTTGACACGTGTATCATGTGTATTCAGTATCTATTTCATAATATCAATGTATTGTATTTAATATCAATTTCATCCGATACACCTAAGATCAATTTTATCCAGTGCATCAAATTCAGCCGGTTTATCCAAAATTAAATTTATCTGGTGCACTCAATATATTAATTTTATCTTGCATTCGACAGCAAACTCAACTTGTGAATTTGATATCAAATATCTAGTGTATTATATTCACTATCAAATTTTCTATCTATATATTTCTGTGTGTGTATATATATATATATTTTCTAGCATATCTATGCATTAACTGGTTGTAACTGAGGTCGGTGAAAAGAATTTTTTTTTTGAAAGATTTCATTTTATCGTATTTGATCCTTTGGTGATTAGAAAATAAAATTAACAAGAAAGATTTATTAATCTCTAGAAAAAAATTGTTATATTTAAATAAAATCTCTTCCTAAATAAAAAGATATAAGCCTTTTTGAATTTAGTATAAAAATTTGCTTAATTAGTGGATTTTTTTTTAAAAAAAACATTTCCGTAGAAGAATTGCAATGGACGTATTAAAATATTCTTTTAAGGAAGAGACAAAAATTTGATACAATCTTATAAAAGAATGTTTCATCCCTTTGTAACAAAAGAAATATGAATTAGTGTTGTTAAATTGTTAATTGTTTGTCATTATTTCCATAACTTACAGAGATATCACAATCATTAAATTTAAATAAAAATTAAGCATAATCAATTAGGCAAATCTTCCCCAGATAGCTTTATCCTCTGATCCATCCATATAGTATATAGGGAATATTAAATGATTTAAACAATTACTTATAATTATTTTATAAATGATTTAATGGAACAAAATTTATATATATGCAATAAAAATGCAAAAAACATAAATTTGGTACAGAAACTCATCATGTATCAAATATTTACATCAAATCATATAAAAATATGTATTAATCAATTATAATCTAGTGATAATTATGTTTGTTAAGATACACATTAATATTTATTGCGTTGATATAAACAATCAGGGGGCAGAGCTACATATAGTGAGAGGGTTCATCTAAACCTCCTTCGACGAAAAATTATACATTTATATAAGACTAAAATATATTTTTATGTATATATATTAGATATCGAACTCATTTCGACTAGTTCGTGTGTTTACTTTTTCAAATTTTGAATCTCCTTAATTCAAATACTGACTCCGCCACCGTAAACAATGTGTAATTACCCCAAAATTTTATATACGTAAAAAAAGAAACACACAACTTAGAAACGCAACCTTCTTTTTTCTTTCTTATTTCATATTCTTCTGTTTTTAACAAACGACTTTGATAAAAAGGCAAGTTTCATGAAGCTCTTAATCAAACTTTGTTTTCAACAAGTAGCTATCAACCATGCCAAAAAAATACAAACCATTTGTATATTCAAAATCTCACCTATTGATTTCTTTACTTCTTTTTCCCTTCTTTTACTCGACGTATTCACAAATCACAGCTTAAAGTTTTCCTGATTCAAGGTTCTCAGTATTGAATTTATTAAAAATTGAAAATTATGGATTTAGATATACTAGTGAATTTTTACATTAAAATTTATGATTTGCATAGAAAGTATTAAATTCAGATCCAATTGTGTTTTTCTGATTTTTTTACTTGAACACTCCACCTAAGTTTGTAGATACGTACCCTAGAAATTAATTGAATATTCTACCGATAAAAAAAAAAAAGAAATTAATTGAATAGTCCATCCCCATGGCTAGTCCTTTTTTTCCTTCAATACTACCTTTGACAAAGGTTAGTTCTATACTTCTTATTTCTCTTTCTTTCTAAATTTCCATTTGTTATTAGCTAGTATATATAAACCATTTATTTGTTCATTGAAACCTTGAGGGGAAAATGGTTAGTCATACACATTGTCTTTTTCGAGAGATTTTGGATCGTGCAGACAACAAAGAGTAACAACTTGCATCTTGATTTCTCTTTCTTTCCAAATTCCCTCTTGTATTGGCTAGCATAAATTGCTAGTCATTCATATTACCTTTTTCTTATGTTTCGAAACTCCGAGGGAAAAAGCAAATCGAGAAGAGAGATTTCGAATCTGCAAGCAATTAGCAACAACAATTGTGTTTCTTGGAGATCAATCGATTTATTCGAATGGCATATAACACATGTATTATTTGCTTGGGATTATTATTTGTAAGCATGGGAGGTGGAGTAATATTAGCATGGTGGAGTTCAAAGTTTCATCCTTCGAATAGGCAATTATGGATGGTACCTTTAGGTCTTATCTTGATGGTTACACCAATCATAATTTGTTTTGCTGTCCTCTTAGAATCTTGTAAATACAGAAAGATTGATGATCATCAACATCTTGAATCTGTTTCCGAACATTCTTCACAGGATCTGGAGAAATCATTCTAAGCTTATAACGTTATAGTATATACTTATTATAAGTTGAGACATCAGAAAAGTTAGTTACACTGGTTTTAATCTCTGTGTCTTACTTTTTGTTTTTAGTCTGTTTGAAAAAAAAATGTAATATTTCTATATTTTGTATTGTTGTTAGTTGCAATATTCATATGTTAGCCTTAGTAAGACTCCCTCGTGGTGTTGGCATGTCATGTTAACATCACAAATATCAAGAAAAGTATTATTTGATATATTATATACTCAATTTTCAATTTACGCTCACAAAATCAATATCTACTGTGTGAGTGTGCAAGACAAGGATGACATTTTAGAAGTGCAACGATTGTAAAAAAATCCAATATTATGCAAAGAAGAAGGAGCATGACAATTTTGAAAACCGTTTGTAATGACATGTGAAAGAATTTCAATAGTCTCAATCTGATCCTTGAGACTTTTCTTAATATTTAAGATTCACTTAACAAAAATTTAGTGATTTTCAATTTTCTTGCGTGTTAGCCTATGAATTTTTTAGTGATATAACTTTTGATCAATTTTTCCTAAGACCATTACGAGACTGTCCATAATAACCTAGGAAAGAATTTCTAATTGTTCCAGTCTGATCTGGTGGACTTTTTTTAGTATTCATGGGCCACTCAATACAAATTAGACAATTTTCTTTATTTTCGTGTGCGTTAATTCATTAATATTTTGATGGTATGACTTTAGATTAATTTTTTTTTCAAAACACTTAACAAAAATTATAGTCTCATCAGGCTGACTCAGACATAGCTTTTGTTGTAGGTATACTACATCCACCCAATTATATTCTTGTGGGTAGAATATCACATACCTTTTATTGTGAAGAAATAATGTTATAATTGCAGATAACGATATAGGAACGTAACAAACTATAAACTAAAAATTGGGAGAGATTTCTGGTATAGGTATTATCTTCATGATTAAAACTTGCCATAGACCAAAATAGTAAGAAAAATGTGTTTTATTTAAAAAGTTAATGAATTATTAAAACTATATAAGATATACTACTATATAATATACTTCTTACTAATAATATTTGGAGGAGGCTTATATGTGCTTATAGAGAATTAGGTGGAAATAGTGAGATTATAACTTACAAGTGTATTTTTAAAAGCAATTTTGAACGTCATCACACATAGGTATCAACTAGTGCAGATTCACTTTAAAACAAAGGATTCATGGGGTTCAAACATCATAAGAACATGTAATGACCTTCAAAAGATTATTTGATTTTAAAAAGAAGAAACATATTATAGCTTTTAAAATTTTTGTTGGAGTTTCAAAACCAAGAAAGGAAAAATGAGCCTGAGCCCCGGGAAGCGTCAAAACCTATGGGTTAACACCTACAAAAAACTGTTAAAATTGCCTATTTCTTGTACCTTGGCCCAAAAAATCCTAGCAGGCGCCCTTTGGCGCCGATGAGCTATTTGGGACTCTTAGAGGGTTTGTTACAGACGAATTGGTATAATTTTTCAGGAAAAATGGGTCCAAGCCCTGGGCATCGCCAGAAACCATGGCTAACACCCAAGAAAAACTGCCCATATCGGCCGTTTCCTATTCCTTGACCTATAAAATGCTACTAGGCATCCTTCGGTGCCTCCAGACCACCGAGGACTCTTGGTAGGCTCGTTACAGATTAGTTGGTATAATTACTGAGGAAAAATAGGCCAGAGCTCCGGGCAACGCCAGAAACCATGAACTAACACCTTCTAAAAACTACAAAAATCGCCTATTTCCTGTTTGTTGGCCCATAAAATCCTACTAGATGTCCACCGGAGCCGCCGGGCCACCTAGGACTCTTGGCGAGCTCGTTGTAGATGAGTTGGTATGATTTTTCAAGAAAAATAGGCCCGAGCCCCAGCAACGCTAGAAATCGTGGGCTAACACCCACGAAAAACTGTCAAAATTGTTCGTTTCCTATTCTTTGGCCCATAAAATGTTTTCAGGCATCCTTCGGTGCCATCGGAAAACCTGAAACTCTTGGCGGTCTCGTTACGAATGGGTTGGTATAATGTTTTGAGAAAAATGGGCCCGAGCCCCGGGCAGCGCTAGAAACTGTGGGATAACACCCAAGAAAAATTATCGAACTAGCTTGTTTCTTATTCCTTGGCCTATAAAATGCTACTAAGTGTCTTTCGATGCCGCCAGGCCATCAGGGACTCTTGGAAAGCTTATTACGGATGGGTTGGTGTCATTTATCAAGAAAAATCGGCCCGAGCCCCGTGTAGCGCAAAAACCATGGGCTAATACCCATGAAAAACTGCCAAAATCACCCTATCTTTTGTTCCTTGACCCATAAAATCCTACCGAGCGTCCTCCGGACTTACTGGGCTGCCTGGGACTCTTGGTGGACTTGTTACAGATGGGTTGGTATAATGTTTTGAGAAAAATAGACCCGAGCCTTGGGCAGCACCAGAAACTGTGGGCTTAGAGCAACAAAAAACTGTCGAATTTGTCGGTTTCCTATTGCTTTGCCCATAAAATGTTATCAGGCGTCTTGCGACACAATTGGGCCACCTGGACTCTTAGAGGTCTTGCTATGGATGGGTTTGTGTAATTTTTCAAGAAAAATGGGCCCGAGCCCCCGGCAACGCCAGAAACCATAGACTGACACCCACGAAAAACTGTTAAAATTGTCTGTTTCTTGTTCCTTTCTTTGGTTTATAAAATCCTACTAGGCATCCTCCGGCGTTGTCGGGCCACCTGGAACTCTTGGCGGGATTGTTATGGATGGGTTGGCATAGTTATTTTAGGAAAAATGGGCCCGAGCCCCGGGCAGTGCCAGAAATCATGGGCTAATACCTATGAAAGACTACTGAAATCGCCTGTTTCCTGTTCCTTGGCCACTAAAATCCTGCCAAGCATTCTCTGGCGTCATCGGGCCACTTGGGACTCTTAGAGGGCTCATTATGGACGGGTTGGTGTAATTCTATGGGAAAAGGACTCGAGCTTTGGGCAGTGTCATAAATCGTGGGCTAACACCCAGGAAAAACTACCAAAAGCATCTATTTTCTATTTTTTGACCCATAACAACCTACCAGGCATTCTGCGGCACGACCGGGATACCTGGGGCTCTTTTCAGGCTCATTAAGGACGATTCAGTATATTTTGGGAAAGTTAGCCTCGAGCCCCGAGCAACGCCAGAAATCGTGGGCTAACACTCAAGAAAAACTGCCTAAATTGCTTGTTTCTGTTTCTTGGCTCAGAAAATCCTACTAGGCATCCTGCGATATCGTCAGGACACTTGGGGCTCTTACCGGACTTATTACGAAAGGATCGGTGTAACTTTATGTGAAAGTTGACCTCGATCCCCGGGTAGTGGCATAAACTCTGGGCTAACGCCTATGAAAAACTATCGAAATCACCTGTTTCCTGTTACTTGGCCATAAAATCCTACTAGGTATCCTACGACACATCTGGGCCACTTGAGGCTCTTGTCGAGCTTTGTTATAGATGGGCCGGTCTAATTGTTTGAGAAAGTTGTCCTTGAGCCCTAGGAAGCGCTAGAAACCATGGGATAACATCTACAAAAAACTAACGAAATTGTCTGTTTGTTGTTACTTGACCCATAAAATTCTAACAGGCGTCTTGCGGCGCCGTCGAGCCACCAATGGCTCTCGTTATGGATGGATCAGTATAAATTTTCAAGAAAGTTGGCCCTGAGCCATGGTTAACCCTAGAAATCGTAGGGTAATAATACTCATGAAAAACTGTCGAAATCACTTGTGTTCTATTGTTTGGCCCATAAAATCCTATGAGGCATTTCGTGGCACTGTCGGGCACACTGGGATACTTCCAAGCTCAGTACACTGGGGCAATTTTCATGCTCATTAAGGACGATTCAGTATATTTTGGGAAAGTTAGCCTCGAGCCCCGAGCAACGCCAGAAATCGTGGGCTAACACTCAAGAAAAACTGCCTAAATTGCTTGTTTCTGTTTCTTGGCTCAGAAAATCCTACTAGGCATCCTGCGATATCGTCAGGACACTTGGGGCTCTTACCGGACTTATTACGAAAGGATCGGTGTAACTTTATGTGAAAGTTGACCTCGATCCCCGGGTAGTGGCATAAACTCTGGGCTAACGCCTATGAAAAACTATCGAAATCACCTGTTTCCTGTTACTTGGCCATAAAATCCTACTAGGTATCCTACGACACATCTGGGCCACTTGAGGCTCTTGTCGAGCTTTGTTATAGATGGGCCGGTCTAATTGTTTGAGAAAGTTGTCCTTGAGCCCTAGGAAGCGCTAGAAACCATGGGATAACATCTACAAAAAACTAACGAAATTGTCTGTTTGTTGTTACTTGACCCATAAAATTCTAACAGGCGTCTTGTGGCGCCGTCGAGCCACCAATGGCTCTCGCTGGGCTCGTTATGGATGGATCGGTATAAATTTTCAAGAAAGTTGGCCCTGAGCCATGGGCAACCCTAGAAATCGTAGGGTAATAATACCCATGAAAAACTGTCAAAATCGCTTGTGTTCTATTGTTTTGCCCATAAAATCCTACGAGGCATTTCGTAGCACTGTCGGGCACACTGGGATACTTCCAAGCTCAATACAGATGGATCGATGTAACTTTTTGTGAAAGTTGTCCCCCGACCCCTAGGCAGCACCAAAAACTACGTGCTAATACTCACGAAAAATACTGAAATTGCTTGTTTCTTGTTGCTTGGCCCATAGAGTCTTACCAGTCATTATACAGTGCTGCTGGGCCACCTGAGCCCTTTTTTGGGCTCGATACTGATGGGTTGGTGTATGTTTTCAAGAAAACTAGCCCCGAGCCCTGGGCTGCGCCAGAAATCGTAGGCTAACATCTATGGAATGCTACCAAAATTGTCTGTTTCCTGTTGCTTGGACCATAAAGTACTACCAGGCATCCTGCGACATTGTTGGGTCTCCTTGGGCCCTTGTTGAACACATCACAAACGGGTTGGTGTAACTTTTCGGGAAAGTTGACCTTAAGCCCCGGGCAGCACCAGAAATTGTAGCTAACACCCATGAAAAACTGTTGAAATCGCAAGTTTCTTGTTGTTTAGCTCATAAAGTCCTACCAGTCATCCTGCGGCGTCGCCGGGCCACTTGGGGCTCTTTCTCGGCTCGTAAAGAACGGGTTAGTGTAATTTTTTGGAAAAGTTTGCCTCAAGCCCCAGCCAGCACCAAAAATCGTGGTCTAATACCCACAAAAAACTATCAAAATCACCTATTTCCTGTTCCAGGACCTAAAAAATCCTACCAAGCATCCTGCGCTGTCACCGACCCACCAGTGGCTTCTGCCGAACACGTAATGGATGGGTTGATGTACTTTTTTGGGAAAGTTGGTCCCAAGCCCCGAACAATGTTAGAACTGTGGGCTAACACCTATGAAAAACTATCGAAATTATCTGTTTCCTATTGCTTGGCCCATAAAATTCTAAAAGGCATTATCCAGCGCTGTTGGGAAACCTGAGTCTCTTTTGGGATTTAGTACGGACGAGTCAGTGTTATTTTTTGAGAAATTTGGCCTTAAGCCTCAGGCATCGCCAAAAACTATGGGCTAACACCTATGAAAAACTCTTGAAATCACTTGTTTCCTTTTGCATGGCTCATTAAAGTCTACCAGCCATCCTACGGAATAGCAGGCTACCTGGGGATCTTTCCAAGGTAGTTACGGATCGGTCAATGTAATATCTTAGAAGAGTTGACCTCGAGCCTCGGGCAGCGCTAGAAATCGTGTGCTAACACTTATGAAAAACTATCAAAATTGCCTTTTCCTGTTGCTTGGCCTATAAAATCTACCAGGTATCCTGTAACAGTGTCAGGTCACTTGGCTCTCTTTCCGCGTTCGTTGTGGATGAATTGGTGTAATTTTTTAGGAAAGTTGGCCTCGATCCCCAAGCAGCACCGGAAACCATGGGCTAACACCTAATCTGGTGAAATCGCTTATTTCCATTCACTGGCCCATAAAATTCTACCAGGTATCCTAGGTGTTACTGAAACACCTAAGGCTCTTATCGGGCTCGTTACAGACGATTCGGTATAATATTTTATGAATGTTGGCACTGAGACCCAAGCAACGACAGAAATCAATGCCTAACACTCACGTAAACTGCCTATTTCCTGTTGTTTGGCCTATGATATCTTACCAGGAGTCCTCAGATGCCGTCAGGGCACCTAGGACTTTTGCCAAGCTTGTTACAAATGGATTGATGTAATTTTTTAGAAAAATTGGCTTGTGCCCCGGGCAGCGCTAGACATTATGGCTAACACCCACGGAAAATAGCTGAAATAGCTTTTTTCCTGTAGCTTGGCCTATAAAATCCTACCAAGCATTTTATGGTGCCACTGGATCACCTGAGCCTCTTGTCGGGCTTGTTATGGACAGGTCAATGTAATTTTTTGAAAAAGTTGGCCTGGATCCCTAGACAGCGCAACAAATCATGGACTAACACCCATGAAAACTACCCAAATCGCATGTTTCCTATTGTTTGGCCCATAAAATCGTACCAGGCACCTTGGGGCTCCGCCGGGCTACCTGGGCCTCTTATCGAGCTCGTTATGGACAGTTCAAAGTAATTTTTCAGGAAAGTGGGCCTGGATCCCCAGGCAGTGCCACAAACCGTGGGTTAACACCCATAAAAAACTACCTAAATCGCTTGTCTCTTGGTGCTTGGCCCATAAAATCCTACCAAGCCTCCTATGACACCATCGAGCCACCTCGACCTTTTACCAGGCTTGTTATGGATGGGTCGGTGTAATTTTTCAACAAAGTTGACTTGGATCCCCGGGTAGCACCATAAATCGTGGGCTAATACCTGGGCCTCTTTTTGAGCTTGAAATCACTTGTTTCCTATTGTTTGGCCCATAAAATCCTACAAGGCATCCTGCGACGCCGTCGGGCCACCAAGGCCTTTTGATGGGGCTTGTTACAGATGTGAAGTTGTAATTTTCTAAGAGAGTTGGCCCGAATCCCTGGGCAGAGCCACAAATCGTGGGCTAACACCCACGATAAACTGTTCAAATCGCTTGTTTCATGTTGCTTGGCCCTTAAAATCCTACCAAGCATCTTGTGGTGCTTTTGTGCCACCTGAGCCTCTTATCAAGCTTGCTAAGGACGGATCGGCATAATTTTTCAGGAAACCTGCCCCGGATCCCTAGGCAGCGCTACAAATCGTGGCTAACACCCATGAAAAACTGTCCAAATCGTCTATTTTTTGTTACTTCGTCCATAAAATCCTACCAGGTGTCCTGTGGCGCTGCCAGACCACCCGAGCCTCTTGTCAGGCTCATAAAGAATAGTTCATTTAATTATTTAAGAATGTTTATGTGGATCCCTGAGCAGCGCAATAAATCGTGGGCCTACACCCATGAAAAACTGCCCAAATTATCTGTTTCTTGTTGCTTGGCCCATAAAATCCTACCAGGCATCCTACAGATCCACCAGACCACTTGGCCTCTTTCTAGGTTTGTTACAGATGGGTCGATGTAACTATATGAGGAAGCTAGCCCGATTTCCCAGGAAACCCACAAATCGTGGGCTCACGCACGAAAAAAACTGTCCAAATTACCTATTTCTTATTGCTTGGCCCATAAAAATCTACTAGGAGTCGTGCAGCACCATCGAGCCACCTGGGCCTCTTTTTGGGCTTGTTACGGATGTATCACTGTAATGTTTTGGGAGAGTTGACCTAAATCCCCGAGCAGTGACACAAATCGTGGGCCGACACCCATGAAAAACTGCCCAAATCGTTGGTTTCTTTTTCTTGGGCCATAAAATTCTACCAGATATCATACGACGTCACAGGGCAGCCTGGGCCTTTTTTCAGGCTCGTATGGATGGCTCAGTGTAATTTTCTGAGAAAGTTGACCCGGATCACCAGGCACCACCACAAATCGTGGGCTAACACACACGAAAAACTGCCCAAATCTCCTGTTTCCTGTTGCTTGGCCCATAAAATCCTACCAGGCATCCGTGGCACCGTAATACTACCTGGGCCTCTTTCTAGGCTCATTAAGGATGGATTGGTCTTGTTCTTTTAAGAAAGTTGGCTTGGATCCCAGGGTCGCACCACAAACCGTGGGCTAACACCTATGAGAAACTGCTCAAATAGCTTATTTCTTGTTGCTTGGCCTATAAAGTCCTACCAGGCATCCTACGTTGTCGGACTCGTTACAGATGAGTCAGTGTAATATTTTTAGAAAGTTGGCCTGGATCCCCGGACAACACCAAAAATTGTGGGCTAACACCCACGAAAAACTACCTAGATTGCCTATTTCCTGTTGTTTGGCCTATAAATTCCTACCAGGCTTTGTCAGACGACCTGGGCCTTTTGCTGGGGTCGTTACGGATGGGTTGGTGTAATTTTTTGGTAAAGTTTGCTCGGCTCCCAGGCAGCGCCACAAACTGTGTGTTAATGCCCATGAAAAACTATCAAAATCACTTGTTTCCTATTGTTTGGCCCATAAGTCTTACCAGTCGTCCTTCGGCATCGTCGGGTCGCCTGAGGCTCTTGTCAGGCTCGCTACAGATGGATCGATGTAATTCTTTTGGGAAAGTTGGCCTAGATTCTCGGGCAGCGCCACAAACCATACGCTAACACCCACGAAAAATTAAAGTAATCATGTGTTTCTGATTACTTGACCAATAAAATCTTACCAAGCGTCTTCTGGTACCATCGAGCCACCTGGGGCTTTTGTCAGTCACATAATAGACGAGTTGGTGTAATTACTCATATGGGTATATAAAAGTTTCAAAGAAAAATGATACCAGAATTCGTGGGCTAGCACCCACGTAAAGCTGAGAAAATCTCTTGATTCATTTTTCGAAACATATAAAATGCTATTGGCTACAGTCCAATGCCACGGGGCCTACTGGAACTCTTAGCGAGCTTGTTGCAGACAAGTAGGTGGAATTTTACCCAAATATGGGCCTGGAGCCCCAGCGCACTCGAATCCGAGGGCTAACACCCATGAAAAACTTAGAAAAATGCTTGATTCGTGTTTTTGGAGCTTGTAAAATGCTACGGGGCGTCTTCCTAAGTGATCGGGCTTATTGGAACTCTAGCACGCTCGTTATGGACGGGTACGTGGTATTTTTGGAGAACAATTGACCCGAAGCCTCGGCACCAATGAGGTAATGGTAACATCTACGTATACTCTAACTTCGTTAGACCTTACTGTGAAATTTCAATGGATATGTTGTTTATAATAATATAACTTTAAGCTTTTAATTGTTTAACCCCATAAGTTTCAAAAAAAAATTTATCAAACGATATTGGATTTGTGTATTGTGTAGTCTATTTTAAAAAGTATCTATTCTATCAAATCATGGGATAACTATGGCTAGATTGAATCTTTGGCAATGAAAATGTACTCTTTCCTTAACTTTCCAACATAAGGAGCTAGCTTGCTTTCACTGGTGGGAGACGGGTAAAGTATCCAAAGGACACGTAGACGTTGGCACTATATGTATAGGTTAATCTATTCTGCAAAAACATCTTCGTGACTATCCTTTGCAACTTGAAAACTTGCAAGAGCAAGATTATATACAAGATTTATTTTAACTTGAGACAAAAACTTCAATTCGTTTTGGCAATATATACCTTATGAGTAAGCAAACTGCCATAATGATAGACTGTCATTTGTCAATGTTAAAAAGACACTAATAAATGTTTGTATACCTTTTGGCAACAATATTAATTCTACTAGATACACAAATAAGAAATATGAAAAATCTATAAATATTTTATTCCCATGTGTCCTCTTTATATCCTTCAAAATTAAGTGACCAAATTGATCATTAGAACATTATCACATGTTAGAAATTGTCTTACTCATGTTAGATTGGTCAAAATCAGGCTTTAACATCTGAATTTATCAAAACGCGACAAATGATATCCTAACGATATCATTCTGGTTACCTTAACTTTCCCTAGTCGTCATCATCATCATCATACCCAGTAAAATCCCACAAGTGGGGTCTGGGGAGGGTATAATGTACGCAG
>JAPFFP010000002.1:3649063-3666749 GCA_026153255.1 Solanum medicagineum
GTCGATGAGAGTTGTTTTCCTTCAGATTAGTAGTCATAGTATGACTCTGCGAGTTTCTTGTTATTCAATTTCTATTTTTATTTGGTGTTTCTTGCACTTCCACTATCATATTATTTTGTTGTACTGATGTTCCTTTTCTATTAGTCTTTGACTTGTTTTCTTTAGTATTGCGTCTTGACTTCTTCTCTCACTCGTTTTCATTTTTTGAACTGTTTTTACTTGAGCTAAGGGTCTATCAAAAATAACCTCTCTACCTCTCGAGTTAGGGGTAAGGTCTACGTGCACACTACCCTCCCCAAACCCCGGTTATTCAATTACTCTGGATATGTTGTTGTCAGTGATACACAATAAAGTTGATGACTTATTTTGATCTTAATGATTTCGAAATACTGTTCAATAACTAATTTTCGTCATTGGAATAGCAGAACATGGCCACTCAATGTGAAAGCTGACTCTCACTAGGTCTGGACACAAACTTTTTGGCCAAGTAGAATTCCTTTGGGGTTCCATTGTATCTGAGTAATACTGGACTTTAATTGCCGTAGTACTTCCTGTCACATCTGATTAAGATTCTATTGGATCTCCTTTGTTTGTAACAGGTCTAATATGTCTTGCGCTACACTTAGACCTTCAGCTACTTCAACCGTTGGAGTAAATTTATTGGTAAAAGTTATAGAATGAGATGTTTGTCTCGTTATTATGCTATTAACCAGTATATAGCCCATTGATGTGAAAACTAGCAGGAGTGCCCTCATACAAATGAAAATGATTCTTGTATAAATAGACAGCTTTCCAGCTTGGTGTTTCTCCGAAGTTCCATCTTTTCCTTGATCTTAAGATGTAAATGATGTTGTACAGGACATATATTAAAATTTTGAACATTTTTTTACTTTGAAATATGCGGATGTCAAATCTTAAAAAGGGATTCTGATAAAATCTGTAGTTCTGTTCTTGCACTGCAAGATTTGAAAAAACAAAACGTTTTAGTGCTTGAATCAAGTTTCTACTTTCATTGATTTAGATCTGTATACAGTTTCAGCATCTTGCTGGATTTCCACTTCTGGTTTGCGAGGCCAACTAGATTGTATGATGTTACAGCCATTCGGACTCTCTTTAGCTACTTATTTACTAAGGCTTATGTGTGACAGGGTGGTGCAGGTACTGGAAACTAGTCACTAGAATTGGAAGAAGCAGCAGTAGTGTTTTAGTAGTAAGTTGCTTAATCCTGGAAATGTATGCATTTCGATTTTTACCTATGCATTCTTTCTTTAAGCATGTGTTCATTTTGTCAGTCATTGTTGTAATTCATCCTTAATATTGTTTTCCAGGTTTTAAAAACATTGGTCCACAGAAAATTTTAGTTGATGGAAAACCTCATCTAGGAACTGATAAACTGGTTCCACTTGTTCAAAAGAAAAGTTGGGTGTAAGTAATTTATAACTTATCGAGAAATGTGAAAATTTTAGACTTGTAAGAATTTCTGTTTTGTTGCTGATATGGTCAGGTTAGCATCATGTTCGGAACAAGGGTAGATGATTTACTTGTCAGTGGGAGTCAAAGTTTCTAATTCAAGAGATAACATCGCACACAGCAGTTGGGGTATGATGTCGCAGTTGGGCATTCTGCACGCGACACATATCAGATGCTTCTTTCTCATGCAGTGGTAATGTCTGCGTACATAATACCCTCCTCAGACCCCACTTGTGAGATTTTACTGGATATGTTGTTGTTTTTTGTTTATATCTCTTTTCTTTCCATTTATTATTTTTGTATTTTGTCTCAAGTGTACATATACTTGTAGCTTTGTTCCTGGATTGCTGGTTTATATTTTCCAGTGACAACAACAACATATCCAGTAAAAGTGTAAAAATCATCTATGAGCTAGTATAAAGTGTAGGTGACAAAGGATTAATGATATTTGATCATTTTCATGTATGAGTAAAATCATCACTTCAATGTGAAATAACAGAAAAGGCTATTTTATTGTATGTTTCTATACTTTGAATTGTGAGGTGCCCATTTGCAAGCCTATCTTGGGTAAATTTTTTGCCACACATGTGTATATTAGATATATATCAGTTGGCATATATATACACATTTATGTCTTAGTTGGCATTATGTATATGTTCAATTTTTTACTTGAAATAAACCCAAAACCAATTCCAATCTTCCTTTTCAGTCACATGACCCGTTTTCTAGCGAACAAAGAAAGTTCATTTTTTTCACCCTTTTTAACTTTTCTAATATACGTCTCAATGAATATTGATTTTTGATCATTTTTTCACGAAATCTTTACAAAATTATTTGTAATGATACGAGGTAAAATTTCAACCGTTTTTTATCCGATTAGGGGTACTCGACATAAATTAGATAATTTTTTCTAATTTTCAAGTCTATTAGTCTGTGAATTGTTTGGCGGTATGACTTCTGACCAATTTTCTCATGAAATCTTTACAAAATTGTCTATAATGATCTGAGAAAGGATTTCAACAGTCTGGACCTGAGCTGTAAGGCATTTTTAGCATTAGAAGTCACTCAACAGAAATTAGACAATTTTCTTCATTTTTCATGTATGTTGATCCGTGAATCTTTTGGTGCCATGGATTCCAGTTATTTTTTTCACAAAATCTGTATAAAATCATTCGTAATGACCCGATAAAGAATTATAATAGCTTTGACCTAAGTTGAATCCTCTAGACACAAATTTGTCTTCAAATCTCTAATCTATCATTAATTTTGTCGCTTCTCTCGTTTATCAAAATATATCACGTGCAAATAACACACATCATGACACCTTATAATACTAGCTAAATCTTAATTTATTAGAAATTCTAAAATTAAAGTAAAAAATATTTTATTACATTTAACATAATTTTAATTTATAATTATAAAATTAAAATCGTTATTTTTATTAAATTTTGTGCCACATCAAATTAAGTTTATTATTTTTTAGGAGTACTATTTTGTCCTAAATGGATACATACAAATATTACAACTAGAGAAGAAAAAGTGAGTACAGAAAAAGATGGATGGCTGACTCAATCTGTCGGCCGTCCTCTCGATTTTTGTTCCAAAAGGTTGCGTTATACGAGGCTACTTGATATATATATATATATATATATATTACTTCGTTTTTAATAGTCATGCTGATGTCAATTATATTTGAATTCGTATCATATAGGATTATTTTAGAAAAAATATTTTTTATTAAAGAAATTTTTGTTCTAAAACTCGAGCCTCTAGTTAAGAGAGAAGCACATTATTTGATGATGTATATGAGGCTACTATTATGCTTTTCTTTCGAATTCAAAACATAATATGAGTTTTTTGATGAAATTATTCCAAGTAGGTTTAATAAAATTTATTTTTGATGAAATTATTCCAAGTAGTTTTATATAATATTCATGTGATTGATAGTATACTTAATTCATTTAAAATTTATTTAATAATATTTATTAAATACTTATTTTTAGTATAGTAAATAACGATTGCTAATCATAAAGAGTATAAAATAGTCGGACAAATTCATTTTCATTTGCTAGTTATCAAGAAGTCATATTCCTGATATTTGATAGTTATATTATGACGTTAATTTTTGAGCTTTTCCTCATTTTGGTAGGTCTCAAGTCAAATACAATACAAGGTCTTAAACTTTTCAATTATACTTAATACTTGTTTTTTTTAATTGAAAGCCTAATACTTTTTAATTCTTTTAAGATACAAAGTTATTATAATATATTTCGTAATAGAAAATTATTTTGAAATGGAAAGGTGTTTCTTTTTGTGTATGTATACGAAAAATTTACTTTATCTATATATATAGACCAACGTTGTTGTATGGGGTGGAGTGCTGGCCAGTTAAAAATATTCATGTTCAGAAGATGCATGTCGCAGAGATGAGGATGCTGAGATGGATGTGCGGTCACACCAGAAGCGACAAGGTTAGGAATGAGGATATTCGGGAGCAACTGGAGGTGGCCCCGGTGGAGGAAAAGATGAGGGAAGCGAGACTATGATGGTTTGGACATGTGCAGAGAAGGGGTACAGATGCTCCTGTTAGGAGATGTGAGATGTTGGTTGTGGGAGCTACTCGGAGGGGTAGAGGTAGACCAAAGAAGTACTGGGAAGAGGTGATCAGACAGGACATGGTGGAACTCGACTTCACTGAGGACATGACCTTAGATAGAAAGTTGTGGAGGTCACAAATTAGAGTATCAGGCTAAATTCTCCTCGGACGTTTTCTTCTTCTTATTATTAGCATTCGTATTATTTTACTGTTATTATTCCTTTTTCCTTTCTTTATCTAACGTATATGTGTCAGTTTTCCTATAGTTACTTGCTGTCATGTATTATTCATTGTTAGTTGCACTTATTGTTCCTTTACCTGACATTTCATTTTATCATATCTAGTCTTTCTGCTTATGGGTTTTAAGCCGAGGGTTTAGAAAACAGCCTCTCTACTTCTATGAGGTAACGGTAAGGTCTGCGTACAATATACCCTCCCCAGACCCCACTTGTGGAATATTATTGGATATGTTGTTGTTGTTGTTTATATATATAATACTTTCTGGTTTTAAATTTATTTATTCAATTTTAATTTTATATGAATAAACAAATACTGATTCCTTTTTTCAATTTTACGCGTCATTGTTTGATTTGACACATCATTAAAATAATAATTATTTATATACATATTTTATTATATTATTTTATTAATTAATATTTAATATTAGGTATACTATACATTTTGTCTTGGAATATGTAAAAATTACTCCCTCTAATCTATGTTAACTAAATTTGTAAAAAAAATATACATATAATATATCATAAATTCATAATTATTTTGAATAATTAAAAAATTGAATCAATATGGGACAAAAGGGAGTATGTCGATATTTTTTGTTTTTATTATTTGTGCTTTTCCCCACTCATAACTCAACAACTCCTCTGACTTACTTGTATGGACTCATTAAATTCTACAATTGTACCAAATTACCATTCTATGAATATTTGCTTTATATAATGGAAAAAGTACACAAAATAAATTTAATTTAAAATTAATTATTTTTAATAGATTTAATTAAATTATTTTATCCTTAATGAATTTATTAATTAAATTATTTACCTTTCTACATATCCACTTATTCCTTTTTATTTTGTTTGCTGACGTCAATATAAATACTATGAAATATACTTTGGCGGTATTTATATACCATAGTGGTATCATATAGAATGAACTCAGTCCTTTATGATACTTTGGCGTATATTGATACTCAATTGGTATATAGGAACTTTTTTTAAGAAACAAATAAAAAAATTATTAAACTCTAAATTAGTAGAAAATATATTCGTTATATATTGTGTCGGTATATTTATACCATATCGGTATCATATAGGATTGAGTTTAATCATCTGTGATATCCTGTTGGTATATCTATACCCTATTGGTTTATCATATAAGTAGGTGCTGATTTAAAATGTAAAGGAACATATAAATGTAAATAATTTGATTTAAGTGGGTACAAGCTTAGTTTTCCCTTATATAATTAGGGCACTGTGAATGAATATTATTTAAGATAAAGTTAGTAACGACCAAATTATTACAATATTTTATTTTGATTGTAAATTTAAATAATTAAAAATTATTGTACAGTATTTCATGAACACCGTTTTAAGTGAATTATCAGTTCTGTTATATATTGTACAATATTTTATTCTCTCTATTTTAAGTTTATGTTAAATATAATAAAATTACCTTTTATCTTGTAGTTATAGATATATCATGCGAAAAGTTAAAATTAAAATATTAAAAAAAATTATTTTTGTAAAAACAAAAATTAAAAAAAAATTTATTCTTTTGCGAACGGAGGAAACAATAGTAGTACTTTAAGAAATGTAATTGCATTTTCTTATTTTCAATTTTAACAGCAATTAATTATCTCTTGGAATGTCTTTTTACTGACTATACAGACTTAGCTAAATTCACTATGCTGAGCACTGATAATTATGTATTGTATGTACTAGGTCAATTAGCTCTACGTGAAAAAACTTTTTATTTAAGGGAGTAAAAAATACAATCTGTCTCATAGGATTCCAGAATGATTTCATTAGTTTTAAGGAGTAATAATGATTGCAAGCTCTTGCACTCTAAAGGACTAACCTCTTAATCCCGTTCCCCTTTACAAAGATAATAAAAACCCTCAAAACACCTTCTTGCTACTGTTCATGGATAATTATCCCTTCCCAGCCGTAACTCACTAAGCCTACGATTGCGATGAAGCAAACTAGCACCAGATATCAACAATTCACATAAGACACAAAAGTAATGGATGGATCCTCAAAATTCGTTCAAAATCCCGTATATGCAAATCATATATACAACCCCGTTAAATTCAATATACTGGACTCAGTGGAATCGTCAAAAATCGAATTCGAGGTCTCCTTGATCCAGAACCTGATATGCCGCAGCTAAACTAACTTAAGGCACTCAAAATACCAAAACACTAATGGGACATTCAAAAATTATCCTAAAGATCATTCTACAGCTAAAATCGCCTCCCAGAACCAACAAAACCATCAGATTCAATCCGAGCATCCGAACTCAAAATGTTGACTAGAATTAAACTTAAACTTTAACTCAATTTCTAACTTCGGACCTCAAATCCACTTATCAACTCCAAATTTGATTCTGACAACTCTCCTAGAACAATTTTCATATTTTGGAATTGATGTAATTGATAGAATTTCGTACTGGGACTCGAATCTCCAAGTGACTCCAAAACTTCAAACTTAAGTTTTAAAAACTCAACCCTTAGAAAAAATTCATCTTCTCACAGAATTTTAAAAAATCAACTTTCAAAACTAATCAAATAGGACTTGGGATAACCATAGGAAGGGGTAAAATGATAATCTTATAAAAAATAATAAAAATGACCTTCAGGGTTGTTATAGTATAATTGATACTCACATTAGTTATTTACTCTATTTTGTATTAAGGCATGTATTAATTACTAATACCATGGACTTTTAGGTATTAGTAATTCAAGGAGATTTAACTCATGCATAAGTTAGCTAGTATGATTAAAAATTCAATTATCCCTCAAAATCTCTTTTTTAATAGATTCCACCATATTTGTAGAGAGTAGTATCATTGTAAATAAATGTAGTTCTTTTACAAAATCGTGCAATACATGACATTTAATACACCAAACTAAACAATACATAAGAAACATCTAAACATAACTAATACGGACATTATACATCATATCATACGACCTCGACTAAGAAGAAATAAGTGGGGTGGGGGTGGGACTGGGCCAGTGGCAAAACTAGAATTATGACTAAGTGAATTCAAAATCTAAAAAAATAACTACACGAAGTAATCAAATGGAGTTTGACATTTTCTATATATATATATATATAAAATTATTTTAATCATAACTCCGCTCCTCACCGGGAGGGGTGGGGTGATTTCTGGAAGTCCAGCTGGTAGGGTCAGAGTGTGCCCCCATAGGTTTTGTCCTCTTCAACTTCAACTCTTCTTTTTACCATCCTTATAATCCTCCCCAAATCATTCCCTTCATCATCATTTCCCTCTCCCTAAAACAAAGGCGTAAGTCTTGGGGGATAAAATAGATTTAAAAAAATCAAGAAATCAAAAGGGAAGCTTTTCTTTTGTGGGGAATGTTGTCTGGCTCGAGGATATCTTCAATAATTTGATCAATTTTTCGCATTTTATTTTAATAGTAGTTGCTATTTCAATTCTTTTTACATAGATCTATACATATATATTTATTGATAGATCTATGAGTTCTTTTTATCATAGCTTTGAATATCGTCGGACCAGGCTTCATTCCTCTCAAAGATTATTCCTATCACATAATTATTTTCAGACGACTGTGTCGGAATTTATCTTTCTGTTTCTGAAGTAGAGGTAAGATCTATATATATATTTTTTTTCAAATTTTATTTTATGAAATTATATTGATATGTTATTGTAGTTGTTTGTCAAGTACTAGCATTCAACATTTGGGAGAAATTGTACTTGTTTTATATAACCTAAAATAACTCGTGTGACTTTTATAGTTTTTTTTTTCAGATTGGTGTAATGATAAGGATCTTGACTTTAGTGTTTTTTTCTTTGCCATTCTGATTCTCAATTTTTTTTTATCATCATTACTACCTTTTTTTATGTTGATACTATGTTGTTCTATTTTGTCAGTAAATAATAAGACCATATACTTTTGTTCATCATTGTGTTATGATTGTAGCCATGATAATGATGACTTTTAAAAAAAAAATTTTTTGTTCATGTCTTTTTACATATATTCAGATCTGTTCAACACCCTTTTCTTTTTTTGATTTTCTACATCTGCTCATACTTTTTGAAAATATATTCTTCAAAAATAGTGTATTTTTAAAGAATTCAACACGGATGTGGTTTCTACACTAAGGGGTCTCTTTCTCTCACACACAAATACACAATAGTAGGGTTTTTTTTAACACATTATTTAGACTATTGTTACAAATTGTTTCATTATACTATATTGTACTATCTTTTATAAATATACGTTATAATATTTGAATAAATTATATTATTCTTTTGTGTTATATAACCTTTTATCTACCTCGTGATGCATTACTAGATCTGACCATTTTCTTTTGATAATATCAAAATTTTGCTGTATTTTATTATAATCCCCTATTACTTTATTCTCGAGTTTTGTTACTACTGTTTTTGTGTGATGTCTATATGCAATATGACTTTAAGTTGAGTCTTCTTTTCAACATTGGGAAACTAAACTCATTTGAGAAATATTTCCATCTCCACAAGGTACACATGGTAAATACTTATCTGCATCGGATGTTTACATATTTACCTTAACAAATTCGACTTACATTGGCTAAGTCTTTTCATATTTACCTTAATTAATTTGATATTCCATGATAGAAATGGTGCATCTTTTTTCAGATTTGTCTTCTAATCAGAGGTGCATATTGTTACAGCTGACATCAACTAGTGATAGAGTCATAATTTTAAATTAATACGTTGAAATTTTTGTGGGTTTAATTGAAGGCATTGCACAAGCCACTAAGGCTGCATTGTTTCGTATATATGGTATATACAAGGTTAAAATTAATTGCTATATAGTAATATTCAATCCTCCCCTTCGGGTGGCTCAGTAGTTTGGACTTGGAACTTCTCTCTCTGTTGGAGGTCTCAAGTTCAAAATCCCTTGCCCACAAATGCAAGGGGTAATATTCAATCTCTTTGACTTATTCGTTTTTGAAGATTTTGTAATTTGAATTTTCTTAGTAAAAATCATGGCATAGTCAGTAATATGAGATGAAGCTGATTGGTGTATTATACATCCAGTATTTCAATTTTACTCATGTAACTATATTGAATATATTGTTATTATTGTTTCCGTATCTAAACACTACTTCTAGCCACATTATACAGGAAAAAATACTAGCTATAATTATTTTTTTTTTTGTCAAATACTGTTAAGTATTTGGTGATTGTTCCTTTTTTACTTTATTTTGTTTTTTAGTATTTTGTGCAAATAAGACTAGGTTTGGTTGTTCCCTATTGCTATTAGGTTTGAGTTGAGAAAACATGAGAGATGTCCTTAATGAATTCATTAAAATATTTTTATTAAAAAAACATGTGACTTAAAAGGAAATAAATGAATGACATTGAAATTTTGAGGTGGAAATATATACTTCCTAAGAGAAAAGATGCTTTATATAGACCTGCAGGAGCTACCTCTGTCTTTTTAGAATTTTAGAGAGCTTAGATTTCTCAAGTAATAAATTTAGCTTGGTCCTGGAAATAGATTTTGGGGAATTTAATATTGATATTTGTTTGATTATAAATTTAATTCATTTGACATGCCTAATTTCTAATCAACTCGCAGGATATTATTCCAGGATAAGTTAGTTTGGTGTAAGTTATTCCACCATAATCAGATATATGAGATAACTTAGCTCATTACTAAAATAAAAATGATAGGATAAATAGTCTAAAAATTGCGTTATACCTCTAACCAAATATGAACTAAAATAATCCCCCGAAGGTAGCGTTTGGCTTTGAAGTGATAGTGATGGAGAAATTCTAGAAGTAGTGGTCATCAATAAGGGAAAGGCTTTTGAATCTTTTTGACTTGGAAAGTGGAAGCTTTTAACTTTTCTGTTAGAACACACTTGTAGATCACATGGCTTAGCTCCATATTTTGATGCATGTGAATACTATAAGAGAAGTTTTGAGGGGTTGTCTGACAAGTTATTTTGAAATTATTTAGGTTTAGATTAGTTATTTCGATATTATTTATTATTTTAAAAAATATATATATCGTATAATTTTTAAGAAGTTGTTTGTTTATAAAATAAAATATCTTACACTTTGTTGAATAGAATTTTTTCGTTTGGGACCTCATGAAACTTTTACCATTTTATATTTTATCTGGAGATAACTAATCTTGGTATTATTACTTTATCCATTGACAAAGATAACTAATCTGAAGATTTTTTTTTTATATATAATTATATTGATCGAATGACTAACTACGTAAATTAAATTTTAATTTCATATGTGGCCCAACAATTCAAAAACATTGATTTTTTGAATGATTTGCTAAAATGACAAATATTAGATATGTTATGACGGGTCGTAACATTAGATAATGAATTATAAGTTCTAGCAATTACGAGTTTTAACAATTTAATTACAAGTTATAACATATATTAATATATATTATATATATATATTATACTCATTCCATACTAATTACATACTCAAATCTGTTAGGATATATGTTTGAGTATGTAATCGGTATATATTAGGTATGATGTATATATTTGTTATAACTCGTAATTAAATTATTAAATTTGTAATTAATATTATGTAATGTTACAACCCGAATAACATATCTAATATTTATCATTTTAATGAATCTTATTTTTTATCATACCACATAACGTAATTCCAAAAAATAATGTTGAGAGAAGCAAAAGTTTAGAGTCACAATCCACAAGTTATGTTGCAATTCACATAACTTAATTTATATAGTATTTATGGTGAGTAGTGCAAAACTTCTCCACACTAAAATTTTTAAAAATTGATTTACCGTAAATGTGAATTGTTCGAGTGAATAATATATCAAAAGAATAGAAATATCGATGCGAGCTCATAACTAAAATTTGAAACTGTTTGGAGAAGATTTGAGCTGGAAGTCCACTGCAATTATACATGAAAGAGCTTTGAATCTCAAAATTTAAATTTGACTTGCTCAAAAATGAATCTTTTCGAGTTAATAATATATCAAAAAATATAAAAACATGAAGAGGAGCTCATATCTAAATTGAAATTGTTTAGAAGAGATTTGAGCCGGTCGACATTGAAAAAGGACTTCCTTTTTGGAGATTTTCCATTTAGTGTCCGATACTCAAATTGGAGTCTGACTAATCCAGATTCTTGCCGTGTAGGGCCACCCTATTATATATATTAATGTATAAATATTGTATAAAAGATGTATAAGAATGTATTGAACAGAATGCAAATCATAGACATGATATATTAAATAGATATTCTGAGGGACCTGTAAATTCATGATCTTTAAAGCAAGGAGAATTGAAAAAGACACAGAGCAGTCAATATGTTAGGCCCATTGGGCTAGTCCGATTCAATTTATTTTATATAAGAGCAATTTAATATAGTTGAGGTGTGAATTTTTGAGCTCATCTAAGAACTCAACAAGCTTGGCGTTGCACGGAGTCCACGTAATAATGAGTTAATGTTTTTTGGCCCATAAAGCTAACGAATCAATCCGACTTGACCCAATAAATTTTAAAGTTTAGCTCGAATAAATTAGGTCAGTTCATATTGACAGCCCTAGCCAACTTGTGCAGGACAATCCTAAGTGGTCCCACAACTACAATTAATTGAATTGACTGCGTCTTATATTTTCTTCCTGAAAAACATAAATAAAAGACGTAACTTATACGCGTTATTTATTTAAAATTTTCAATAGGACTTAAATGATTAGAAGTGTCAAAACACTTGATGTTTTACTATTTAAAATTGATTTCTTTTTTATCCTTTAGAAAATTAACTTATATTTATTTGATCTATTTTGCACCCAAAGATGGTCTAATTGGACATGTTTAACTTGTTGATCCTTTGCCTTCTTCTCTTTTTATACATCAAAACAAACCTCTCAATCCCATCTAATTAGTTAGTCAACAATCAATCATCATTTATATTATAAAAGTCTGATATATAATTCTATTAGAAATTTTAATTTGTCAGAATGGACAATAAAAATATACCAAAAATGTTTCTAGCGATAAAAGTAAGACAAGTAGAAGAAGAGCAACAAGGATTCGTCATTCCTATATTTTTTCAGTTAACCAAAGAAGCTGAAGAAGTATATGGGTTTAATCAAAAGGGAACTATAACTATCCCTTGCTATGTCAAAGAGTTTTGCAACGTTCGGGGCAAGATTGATCACCACCATCATCATCTTCACGTGCTATGTTTTACGATTTGAGATCAGATGATAATGAAAGACATGTGTCACATTTAATCACAAAAAGAGAACTTAAAATATTCAGGAATGTTCATTATTTTGCATTCTTCTATATTCAATATTTATTTAATGATTATATTCTGCTTAACTTTGTTTTAATTACATAATCAGAAGCTAGGTACTGGTCAAAGTATTACATAATAGGCACTTAATAAACATGTGACAGTTTGGCCGAGTGGTCTAAGGCGCCAGGTTTAGGCTCTGGTCCGAAAGGGCGTGGGTTCAAATCCCACAGCTGTCAAATTCGTTTATTTTATTTTAATCACCTTCTCATAATAGTGTTTTTTTTTTAAAAAAAAATAAAAATAATTAACATGTCTGTTGAATCAAGATTCTTTATTTAAAATTCCAAGAGAATGAGTACATTGTTACGAAAAAAATGGATCTAAATATAAATTTGATCTTTAGGTTCTTGTCATTGAACCTGTTTGACTTTGTAATCTCAATTAGAGAGGTGTACCTAATCATCATCTCACTATATGATACTTTGAATGTGTGAGTTCACATATCTATATTTAAGTATTTTTCTAAAAATATAACACTAATATATATGATTTAAAAAGAAAAGCATGAATTCACGTGAATTGTTGATCCTCACCTAAATATGCCCTTGGAGGGCACTACCAGAAAAATGGAAGGCCGAAATAGAAAAAAGATGATTGAATAATTGACATCAAAGTTGTGTAATGTAAGATTCGTACCTATAGGAAATTAATAGAGAAATAGAAAAGTAATCATGGAGAAAGAAGAAAGAAAGAGCATGCAAAAGAAAAACGCAAGAACTCGTCATTGAACAGCTTCAAAGTTTAAATTTTAAAATTGAATTCATCACAAATATTAATAGTATCGACTAAATAATATGTCAAAAGATTTGAAGCATCTAGAGGGTCTGCTCATATCTCAAAATTGAATTTATTTGATTTTTTTAATTAAAAAAAAGACTTATTGAGAAAGATGAACTACTGGAATATATAAACATTACATAAACAATCTATACGAATGTATATACATATTGATACAATACATTATATAAATATGATTATATACGATTGATACAATATCGATATATTACATTTTAGTTGATTTTTTTCACCTATTTAGTTACTTAAGAAGCCTTGATCTTTTGTGTATAACAAGCCTTGCCCTCGATATTTAATAATCTCAATCTTGACCTCGATCTCAGGATTGAGGTTGGGGTTGTACATACAACTCGATATTTAATTGAGATCAAGGTTATGCTCTAAGTCGATATTACGATTGATGTCAGGTTAGGGGTCAGATACTATATTGAATCGAGATATGAATTTGCTAGGGTCATAGTATTTATCTAGATTATACCTTAATAATCTTAAAATAATATTTTCTCATTACAAATCGAACACAACAAAATAAGTAAAAAGATATTATTTAAAAAAATATTTTCCTTTACACCAAACACACCCTAAAACTTTTTTGAAATCAGATAAACAAGGCACATATTTATGGTCAACCCATGATAAAGTGGTAAGTTAGGTCCTGTCATTTTGTATATAACACTATTTTATGGAGAAAAAAAAACGAGTACAAGATAATATATAATTGTAGACAGAAATTAACCGTTGACTTTAAAAAAAAATTACCATTCATTTTTCTAATACCTAACCATGAAAGCCATTAGTCAAAAAATACCTCATTATGCTAACAAATCTTTTAATAAAGCCTAATAGTCTTATCAAATGTAACCTCCTTTGTGTTATGAGTTTAAATTTATACATCAATATTAATTTTCCTTTATCACTAGTGTGATTTTAACTTGATTGATACTCGATGTTTTAAAATAACTATATATACACGCTTGATATAAATATTATTATAGATTGATATCCGATATTGACTGTGGTTGTGTGTCTACAAATTTCTAAACAATGCGTAGAACATAAGGATGTGACTTAGCCAGACTACATACACTATGTCATACCCTTGAAGGGTGCAATTTGTATGAACCCGAGAAATTTTTGTACACTAAACTATGTTTTTCTTTTTTATGTATATAATTAGTTGACTAAGTAGTCCATCCAATAGACCAAAATTCATCCACAAAACTCCAGATAATAGTTTAAGTTTATGGTCAACGTACACAAACACATGGATTATTTTATAGATTATCTAAACAAAGATAATAACTAAACATTTTGTTCTTGTTAGGCATGTAATTACTGGAAACACAAATTAGATCACAGCGGTTCTGCACTTTACAGGCACACCAAACTTCCCTCTTCTTTTTGTCTTCTTTCTTTGCAGATAATTGAGATTTGATTCATTTTTTTAAGGTGTTTGGATTTGGTGGGAGGATTGTGTCTGTCGTAGTATGAGCCTTATTTATGTATGTATTTTTTTTAATTATCACATTATTTCGTACGTGTTGTCAGTATTTTGTTTTTTTGAATGCTGGCTTTCTTTATTAATTGACATATTTTCTTCATTGTCGTTTATCCTTTCTGGTAATTAATTTGATTTGCTATACTTGAGCTGAGGGTATTTCGGAAATAACTTTTTTTGAGGGAGGGGGCAAAGTTTGTCTATAATATTCTATCCTTCTCATACCCCACTAGTGATATTACGTACATTGAATATGTTTTCGTTGTTGACTTCAAATTTATTATGAGTGGTCAGCCTATGGTTAATGTTGAATATAATCGAGGATTGCGATGGATGAATATGATAACTTGATCTTCATTAAGGATCTCAACTTCTAGAAATTTTATCGGTAATAACTATCTATTAATATCGATAAAAATTTTAGTACTATTTATTAATGTACATATTTATTTTCGCTGTTTTTTTTTTGGTAAACAATTGTTAATGACTTATATATTTGTTCTTACTTTAATTCCACACTAGACTAGCTCAAATGAATTAAAAATTAGACTCCAATTAGCTTATGGAGCTGGAATAGGTGCCATCATCATGATTCTCTCGATTTTAGATCGTGACACTTCAATTCTTGAAATCTTCTAGAGTGATTAAAAAATATATAAATTGTCTCTAACTCTCTATTAACGAACTTTCCTAGAAGTTTAGATATTCGTTAATTTTCTCTTTATTGTTATTGCATGTGCCATATTTATATCAAGTTTTGTAATATAAACCAATTGACCCAATAGTTCTTTGATAAATACAAAGTGTATTTTTCTGTTACAACAAGAAATCTCGTTAGATTAGTAGTTAATTACCTAGATACACTTTATTTTGCAATATTACTGATGTTAACAGATTTTGATGCATTCAAATATATGTATCTCAAGATATATGAGATTAAAATTAGGTTTAATTTATTCTAGATATATTGTATACAAATAGATTCAGATGTATTTGGAATACATAAACAAATCTCGCTTGCCATTTTGGTATCTCGATACATGTGAGTCAGATTAGATACATACAGATATATGTATCTAGTGTATATCTGGTGTGATTCATATGTATCTAGTATATATGGCTATCTTGCTCGCCTTCCTCCTCATCTCTCTCTCCTCTCTCCCTATTTTTAGTGTATTTGATAGCAAAAATACATGTATCTAAGTGTATCTTGCTCAATATTTGAAAGACAGTTCTTACTTAGTAATAAGATGTACAATCATTTAAAAGTATAAATAAAATTAATTTATATGATATGAATATTCAATGTCTAATAAGTTAGTTTCTCCTTTAAATTATCAATGCATAAAAAGCAAAACATTTTATTTATCAGAAGAGGATTAAGTCTTAAGTATCTTTTATCTTTTTTTAATTATTATTATTGTAGTTGTAGTAGTAGGCTAGTATAGGAGAAGTACTGTATAAATTCATTTCCTAATGAAAAAACAAAGAGTATTTATAAGTACTGGAAAGAAGACCAAATTAATTAAATTTTAAAAATCCTATTAAGTACTAATCATAATAGGGAAGGACCACTAATTCTAACAATCAAGTGCCTAATTAATTTTTTTTCAAGAAAATTTCCCCATTCCTTGATAGGAAATATTGAAAATAAATAATAGCATCGAATGGTCTGAATTATTGCTAATACAATTGAAATGGTCTTTGGTTATAAAATTATTTTAATTAATAGTGATAATGACCAATTCGGCAATTAATTATTCATGAGATTAAGAATCATATCTACCATAAAAACTCTTGGATTTGAAAGTTAAATTTATTATTAGCCTGAAATCCTGGTTGTGTCTCTCTCAATATGAAATTTAATCTCTTATCCAATATGTAGGAGTCAAATTTTCTTGAAATTAGTTAATGTTTAGAGCACTAAGACCTCATTTATGTAATGAAGAAACTTAATTTTAGTTATTGAGATTTCACTTTTTAAGTTTGTTGCCCTTTTTAGATTTGAATTTTAATTATTAAATTTGTTTGTTTTTATTTATTTTATCGTCACTAAATGAGTTTGAGTAGATTTGAATGGCTAAAATTTATAAATTCTTGATATTAATAAAATATTTATTTAAGAATTTCTGTAAAAATGACAGTTCATTTTTCAATCTACTTTCATCTCTAATCGCCGTTGCCCACAAGCATATCAATTACCATCATCCATCGTTCACAATGATAATCATCACTAACCACTATTTATAATCACGTTCATCAATCACTATTGTCACAATCACAATTGCTATCAAGAATCATCACTATCAGACATCCTAAGCATCATCATTCACCATCATTATTAGCTATTACTATCATCTACTATAATCATGAGTCACTACCAGTGACGGATTTATATGGTACAATGTGACAAATACTATTATTTATGTATAAAATTTAATAATTTATTAAAATATATAAATTGAACACCCACTTTGTATAGCGATTTTCAAACTAAAAATAATTGAACAACCATAATACAAAGTTTCTGATTCCGCCACTGATCACTACCACCAATTACCATTGTTTATCACTATTATCATCCTTCGGCAATCACTAGCTACTATCCACAACCAACATAGTCAAACAACATCATCCTCAATCGATACTCATACCACCAGCCATCACTAGACATCACTACTAGTCTACTACTAACCATTATGTTATTTAATATATATATATATATATATATATATATA
>JAPFFP010000002.1:3669321-3726166 GCA_026153255.1 Solanum medicagineum
CACTAGACATCTCAACAAGTCTACTACTATACATTATGTTATTTTATATATATATATATATATATATATATATATATATATATATATATTTATATATATGACGATATCGAAATAAAATATTTTATTTTTTTCACATATTTATACAAAAATTATTGGTATTCAACAAGGTCGCAAACTCTCTTTTTCTTTCAAACGTAATTAAGGCTGCTAATGAGCTAAGCGCTAACGAAGCTACAGTGCCATTATAGACTTCCCCACTAACATATCATTTTCAAGAATCTCAAACTTTATAGTTTTTAACTTTTTAATATTTTTTATTCCAAAATCATAGGAGATAAATCAAGCATTTATTTTTAAGAAAAATTTCACTATCTTGAAATATATACATGTGGTGTTAACGTCTTCAGAGTGTTTAAATCCTTTACACAAAAAATATTAGTTCGTACAATATCTTACATCATTGTAAATATAAAGATATTCAACCTAGGCAATAAATGATTTCTTATATAATCGAGAAGTGTTCTTTTCGTTTATTTTTACATGTTATATTTAGATTTGATATGTTTATTAAAAAAATAATAATTGATATATAATAATTCTATCTTATTATTCTTATTAAATATCCTTCGGGGTGACATGCTGGTTTGGGCTTGACATTTCCTTGTTAAAGGCTTGAAGTTTGAAACCCCTTACTCGCGAAAGTAAGGAATTTATCTTCTAGGTCGAGTTTGTCGCATCGGACTTTTCTAGTGCAAGTTACCTCTTTTATGTAGTTTGCGAGCTATTATATAGGAACGTAGGGGTTTACTCTGTGCACCCCCAAAGGGTAGCGGTTGCGGGTTCCCCTTGTTATCAAAAAAAAAAACCTTATTAACTAATGTTTAGTATTAGGTTTTGGAAAGTGATTTGGGGAATAAGCAATTAATGCTAAAGGTAAAACATGAAGAAAAAAATATATAGAAAATATTTTTTTCTTGATATGTTAAAAGCGACAAGTAAAAGTGAAAATCTATTTTTAAAAATAGTAGGATAATAAAAGTAAACAAAGGTACTTTCCTTGTCCATTTTTACTTGTCCAATTTAAAAAATCAAAAATTAATGTATCACTTAGTTGTTATCTTGCCCTTGTTATTAAGTATTAAATTTAGTATACTAATTGGGTGATATAGCAATATTGTAATTCTATTAACTTTTATTGAACCTCAAGGAAACACATACCCTATGTCATATCCTCTGCTCTATGGGTGATTAAAAAAAAGAGAAAGCGAAATACCCTTTTTCTTGAATTTGTTTTATTTGTGTGGAATTTATGCATGAAAGCAGAAATAAAAAAAGAGAAAGCAAAATAGGGATGATAATAATGGAGCGGAGTGAAGCGAGTACGGACGTATTTGAAATTATGCAAGGTGAGTTTAATATTAGGTGAATTAACTGAATACTAAATTAAGCAATAAATTTGTTCATGATTTGACTCTGTTACGATGATAAGAAATAGATTAGGAGTCTAGCTCAATTAAAAAATGTAGCTCACTAGCTGAAGATCACTTAAGACTAGGGTCACGATTTGGTGGAAAAAACTAAACTAGATCGAAAATCAAACAAAATCAATTTTTAGTATCAACATTTAGTTTGATTCGATTTAATCTTAAAATATGACAGTATTTGATTTGATTTTGGTTCTATAATTTTTTTATAAAAAAATATAGAATCAAATCGGTAAATTATCTATGTAAAAAATTTTACAATTATTTTTATATGAGATATTAATTTTTCATACACATATTATTTACACCTTTTTAATTATTAGTTTGATTTTAATCTTCTTTTTTTTTTTTAATTTTCTTTTGCTAAGACATCAATCTATTATTTAATGACTTGGCCCTTTGAGGTTTGAAAGGTTGATCACTCTATTTGAGGTTGTATCTTGCTTATATGGATGTTATGTTAAATATGTGATGTGGAACAACCTATACAATTATGCAACTTAAACATGCAAAGATGTTGTAATAGAAAATTTAGACATTTGTATAGGTGATACTAGAGAGAAATTTAGTTTGTTAATTCTTAATGTTTATTTGTAACAGTTGCCTAGTGTCTCTATTGTCTTGCTATTCTCAAATTTTCTTTTAGTTATAAATCGAAAAATCAAACCAAATTGACAAGAATCAAATCAATGATTTTTATTTTATTTCGCTTGGTTTGATATTAAAATTTTAAAAATTGATTAAATTGGTTTAACTTTGATTTTAATCGAAATTGGTCTAAACCAAATCATGACTATCGCTACTCAAGATCATACAAGAATATCAAACATTCGACGTATAGAATAACCTGTGACAGACCCACTCTCTGGCCAGGGGTTCATCTGAACCCCATTTCGGCAAAAAATTATATTATTTATACATATTTTTACATAGTTAAAATTATTTTTTTTATCTTTGTATAGTAAATGTCGTACCCCCTTCAACTAGTTCTTATGCTTGCTTTTTCAGATATTGAACCCTTTAATTGAAATTCAGATTTCGCCACTAAGAATAAGTCAATAAAGTCTTTCTCAAATAGAATAACATCATTCCATATTTAAGAATAATTTAATATTAATTTTCTATTTTTTCTCAATGAAATAATTCATAATCAAAAAATAATGTTCGATAAAATAAATTGAGTTTAAGGGAGTAATAAAAATTTCTTTAACAATATGTTGACGTAAGACGTGCATTCGTGCGGCTCTCCTCTGAATTTCCGCCCAAGTTACATTTTCTAATAATTACCTAATTATTGCTTTTATTAATACCATAATCCATGGAATATTCTAAAACCCCAGATTAAACTATGGTACTAAAGAGGAAAAAATAAATAATAATAACAATCATCCTCTGTAATAATATTCACTATAACAATCAATTGTTTTTTCCAAAATCGTTTTTTCAAGGTATATTCACTAGAGTAGCCAACAAATATCTGAAACAGATAGATTCCGTTGATTGAACCCTCTTCGACAGAAAATTACTTATAATCAACTTAAAATTATTTCTTATACATATATTTTGTCGAGGGTCTTTTGGGAACAACCCGTATATCTCTATGAGATAGTGGTAAGGTCTGCGTATATTTTATCCTCCCGAGACTCTATTTGTAGGACTTCAGTGGATATGTTGTTGTTGTTCTATATTTAGTAGATGTGCAATCTCATTGACTTTTTTATTTGTTTACTCTTTTTCATATTTTAAATTTCTTCGTAAAGATTTTGACCTGACACTGCTCGTAAATAATAATGTAAGACAATACTTTTGAGTTATACTCTTAGTAGTTCCAAACTATGGTTCCATTTGCTCCCCTATATAAACCATCCAATATCTCTCTCTTTCTATACCCTCACCAAATATAGTTTCTTTCTCCCAAATAGAATCATCATGAGAACACACATAGAAAGCCTTTGGATTTTTGCTTTAGCTTCAAAATGCAAGTCTTTCACTTGTATAAACTCAATATGCTTAGCACTTTTTCTTCTTCTCATATGGTTAGTCATGAACCTAATTTACTGGGCTCATCTTGGGGGTCCTGCTTGGGGCAAATACACATGGAAAAAATTAGTGTCCAAGCCAATTCCAGGCCCCAAAGGCTTCCCTATTATAGGAAGCATGAACCTCATGACTGGGCTAGCACACCGTAAAATAGCAAACATGGCGAAAATTCTTGATGCAAGTCGTCTCATGTGTTTTAGCCTTGGTGAAACGCGAGTCATTGTGACTTGTAATCCAGAAGTCGCGAAAGAAATACTAAACAGTTCAGTATTTGCTGATCGTCCGGTGAAAGAATCAGCCTATAGGCTAATGTTCAATAGAGCAATTGGTTTTGCTTCTTATGGTGTTTATTGGAGGATACTTAGAAAAATCGCAGCAAATCATCTATTTTCACCTAAACAAATCAAGATTTCTGAAAAATCAAGATCCCAAATCGCGAAACAATTAGTTTCCATGTTTGGGAAAAAGGGTCCGAACAACATTTTACGTGTTAGGGATGGTTTAAAATTGGCTTCTTTGAACAACATGATGTGTTGTGTGTTTGGTAAAAGTTATAATAATCTTGACGGTGGTTGTGATTCAGAATTGGTGAAATTGGTTGATGAAGGTTATGAACTTTTGGGCATGTTAAATTGGTCTGACCATATTTCTTGGTTAGGTGAATTTGATTTACAGAGAATTAAACAGAGGTGCTCTGAACTTGTGCCAAAAGTGAATAAATTTGTGAAAAAAATTCTTGATGAACATGTGGATAAATCTGGTGATTTTGTGGATGTTTTGCTATCTCTTCAAGGTTCAGAAAGATTATCACAGAATGATATGATTGCAGTACTTTGGGTAAGTAATATTCCATCCGTACCATTTTACGTGACCCCATTTGATTTGATACAAATCAAAATTTGTGGTTTCGACTATTTCTCTAGTTATAAATTATTAAAAAACGAACATAACTAATTAATCAAGTCGTTATCTTCTTAAGCGACTTGTCCTTTTCGAGAATTTTTGCTTCTTAAATATCTTTTGGCTATTAAAAGAAAATGACAAAAATCTTTGATAGATTTAAAATACTCCCTAAAGCATGTAAGAAATAGTTATTTTCTTCCCCCCCATTTTTTCATCAAATTTAATAAACATAAATTGTTAATTATGTAATAGAGACTTAAAATTGTTCAATGCATATTCTAAGGGATTATTTTGAATTTACTTCAAACATACGGGACTATTTTCATTATTTTTCTTATTCCTTCACTTTCTGATTAACTTTTAAAAATGTTTAATAGGTAGTTAAAAGGTCATTATCAATAGCAATTACAGAGTTCAAATTCCATTGACCTCCTGACAATTTTTTTTTTTTAAGTTCTCTTTATTTTTTGTGATAATTATGTGAAATAAGTTTAAAGTTTCTGATTTTGTCATAGGTCAATGTGACTAGTACTACACTTGCTTTGTAATTCTGGATTCGCCTCTGGGATTATGATACATTTTTTCTTACTATAAATTTTATCTTTGGTAGGAAATGATATTTAGAGGGACTGACACTGTGACAGTATTGGTGGAGTGGATACTAGCACGAATGGTGCTTCATCCTGATATTCAATCAGAAGTTCAAGTTGAGCTAGATAGAGTTGTCGAACAGTCAAGGGTCATGACAGAATCTGATGTCTCGAAAATGACATATCTTTCGGCTGTGATAAAAGAAGTACTAAGGTTGCACCCTCCTGGTCCACTATTGTCATGGGCCCGCCTCGCAATAACGGACACTACAGTTGATGGTTATCATGTGCCAGCTGGGACTACCGCCATGGTGAACATGTGGGCCATCACGCGAGATGCAGATATTTGGACCGACCCACTTATGTTTAAGCCCGAGAGGTTCATGAACAAAGTTCACGGTGACATGAATTTCTCTATATTAGGGTCTGACATGAGATTGGCACCGTTCGGATCTGGAAGGCGATCTTGTCCCGGAAAGACATTGGGCTTGACCACAGTCACCTATTGGGTCGCGATGCTTTTGCACGAGTTCGAGTTTCGGCCCAGCAATAATGTTGACTTGTCTGAGGTATTGAAGCTCTCTTGTGAAATGGCCCACCCACTTATGGTCAAGATCCGACCCAGACGTGCTTCATCAACAAATTAAGAAATGTGTTACCATATATTAAAATGGAAAAATAAACTTAAAATAAAATTTCTTGTACATAATATCTAGTGTTTGGTTATTTTAATGTTTGATGAATGGTAACACCTTTTTTTTTTCTTTGGATATGCTAGAAAGTTGATTTGGCTTTTGCTCGTACAAATGATGGTTCAATTAGTATAAGTTTCAATTAAGATTCATACTTCATTATAATCTCTCTCTTCCTTCCTCCTTTATTTATTTGGACGAGTATTATTTAATAAACTAGTTTAGTGCACGTGCTTTGTACGTATGAATTATATCAATTTAAAAATTTATATTAAAAATTATATATAAATGATAGTTGTCATTAGATATAGGTAATATTCATATAAACAAAATTAAATAAATATTATTAGTTTGATGTAATAGTTTAATCTATTGTGATAGAACAAAGATGAGAAAATCAAATACAATATTCATGTAAATAAAAATTAAATAAATATTATTAGTTTAATATAATAGTTTATTCAATTGTGATAGAACAAAGATGAAAAATAATCAATCCAATTGATTAATATAGATATGCTTATAGTTTTTAATACATAAAGTAATAATTTAGAGTTGAATAGTTAGAAATTAAACAATTAATTGACTTAAATTTAATGTAACAAATGATTCCAAAATATAAAAGGAGTAGTTTAATGTTTTCAACATAATTTTATTTTTAAATTTGTTATATTACATACTTTTATTAACAAAGTATTTGACAGTAAATTTTTTTATTAATTATGTACATTCCCAAATCAAAAGTGAATTATAAATATAAAGTAATTATTAAAAAATAGTGAAAAGACGATTTTGTCTAAAGCAAAGAAGTATTACCTCACTTGAAATATTATTTGACCTGAACAAATGAAACTTGTGAATAGAGCGAGATGTTAGTTACAAAATAAGAGAAATTTTTAAATAGCGAAATTTTTTTATTAGACTCAAATAACTAAACTAAGGGCATTATATAATCTGAAATGAAGCAAGTTAAGGTAGCACAACAATTAATATTATTTTCAAGCAAGTTAAGCTAGCATAGCAATTAATATGATATTTTCCAAATTCAAAAAGTAAAAAAAAAGGGAAAAGAATATGAAACATGTGAGTGTGTAATATAAGTAAACTTGAGAATCAAATTGAAGTTCGGGAAAAAGTGTAAAATAAGATCCATTGATGAAGGGGATGAATGAATCAATTAAAGCAAGAAAAAAATTGATTCCAATTGTAAAACAAGAAAATACAAGTCGAATTGTTGATTGTTAATCATTTATGAATTAAAAGTTAAAATTAAGGTGTTTTTATAGAAGTAGAGAAGTCATAAATAAAAAAGGATAGGAAATAATATTTACTAAACCTTTCGTTATTTAATTAGGATTCATGGTGAAATTAGAAGATCTTTTATTAAAATAGTAGAGTCAGAAAAAGGAAAAAAAATTGAAAAACTAATTAATTATAGAAATATTAAGAGAATAATTAAGGAAAATTAAACTATCTTTAATCTAATTTCTTTTTTAACGTGTTCTTTTTTGTTTTTTTAACTTTTTTTGGGCCTATTTTTATGGGAGAGGATTTTTCAAATTCTTTTTTTTTGCTTATTGTATGGAAAGTTTTTTATTTTTTATTTTTTTTTAATCAAGTCTTTTTTTTTCAACTCTCTTTTTTAACGTGTTCTTTTTTGTTTTTTTACCTTTTTTTGCCTATTTTTATGGGAGATGATTTTTCAAAATTTATTTTTGCTTATTATATGGAAGTTTTTTCTTATTATTTTTAGATCAAGTCTATTCTAATTAGAAAAAGATTCTTCATATGAATTTAACTCTAATAAGACAACCTCCTCTATTTAATTTTTATTATATTTATTATACTTGATAAATATTATTAAAATAATAATATACTAATTAAAAATAAATGTGAAAAGATGATTTTGTCTAAAGTGAAGTCTTTTAATGAAGAGCAAAAAGTTCAATCAACATTATTAAGGACCTTCACACTCTTAAATATAATATAGATAATTACTAATTTTAGCAATACTTTTTATTTATGTAGTAGCAATACATAACAATATTATGATAAATGTGCACTTATATTAAAAGTGAATTATGTATGTTATATAAATATATTATAAGTGATTTAAAATGCATTGTGCTTGTTTGGTAATAAATTGTACAATGTATTATAAATGTAGTAACACTGTATTATAAATGTTCAACATAAAAAATTGTTATTGATATAAATGATAAATATTTTTTTGATAACATCTATTTTGTGATTGTACAAGAATGATAAAAGGATTTTCTTAAGAATTGCTCAACTATCTGCCGTTACTTTTAATTTATATTAAGTGAATTGTTGATTTTTGGCTCATTCTTCAAGAAAAATATTTAAAGATATAAACTAAAGGCTACTTTCTACAATCACCTTCTTGATTATTCTCAAAATATTTTACTAGAAAATGTAAAATAGTTAATAATTTTATTAAATAAGCGATAAATATGAAGAAAAATCTCAATAATTCACTTAATATGGACCAGAGAAACGAATCATTAGTCTCTTTTGACCAAATGTTTAAAATCAATAAGGTGAGCTAATTTTATTGGTATTTAAACATTTATAACATTAATTAATAATGGACTTGGCTCCTCTTGAGTGGTCAGTCAATCACTCTGACTCCCTCAATGAGGTCTTAAATTTCTTCCACATATCACTCATTAAAATTTGAGGGACAAGATTTATTTAGTTAACCAAATATCCTAATATAGGTCAATTTATTTGGGCATATTGAAGCCTCTCGTTAATCTACAAGAATATCATGTAATTAAAAATAGATTAAATTACTCAATTAAATTTACCCTATTTGGGCATCAAAAAATTATTAGAAAAGCCGAATCAAGGACTTTGATTGCAAAGGTTTAGCTTGTTTTTGGTCTAAGGATAACACAGAAATACAGTAAACTTTCATATCTTAGAATGACCCCTTCAAGTCAAGTTTGATATTAGAGTCCTACTTACTCGATTTCAATTCTAAAAATTTCTACATACTACTTAATGTCTTGGCTACCACAGAATCCAATCCACACTTGAACATCAATCCCTATTCTTTTCTTTAAATTTTCTTAGACCTCACGTTGTCCAGATTCCATCTAAGATTGACATAACTCAAAATTTTTAACTCACCATCCCAAAATTTTTCTAGTCCAATTTATTTCAACATGGACTTTCAATAGTGACTGAAGAGGTTGTTACACTGTGAATTATTTTCAAAAATACGGTTGTTCAATTCAATCAACCACAAAAAGTTCTTTCTTTGGGCATAGTTTAGTACAAAGTAAGTGCAAATTAGTAGTGACTTGTAGCATTTGCTAACTGTGATTAACTTTCTTTTTCTATTTTAATTCGTTTGAATCGTAAAAAGTAATCATTAATATTTGTATTCGGATAGACTGTTAGCTACATCATATTCTTAGATGTCTTATTTTTTCTCAGATCCTTGTAATGTGATCCTTTGTCCATCAAAGTGCTTATTTATTTTAATTTCTTGATTGCAATTAAGATCATAGGTTCATTAATAAGTTGAGCATGTTGTCATTTGTCGCAAAAGCCATGACGACATGAGATGTGACTTGTTTGGCTTAAAGGAGGCAATGGTGAATGACTTCGTAAATTTGTTTCTCAATTGGTGTATGAAATTATTTCTTAAGCACTAAGTTCCAACAACTAATGGAATTAAGAACTTGTAATTTACTAAACTAATCATGTTTTAAGATTGGTTGGAGCTAATTGCATTTGACCTAAATCCCTTAGTCAATTATATTATGTATTACAAAAAAAAAGACCCACCCCCCCACAGTATTATAAATCATTAAATTATGTTATATTTCATTTTCCTACCCAATCAAAGGGCCTATAAAATAATATTATTGGGTAGTACATTTTTTTGGTATACTGAAAAAGACTAAAAATTTTAGAACATTCTTTAAGCTACATAACTTGGATCAACACAAATTTTTATATTTGTAAGTTTTCGTTATGTTTATGCCCTTTGTTTGCCAAATAAATTATATATTTATTTGTCTCTGTCCATATATGCTTAATAATAGACTTGTTACCATTCAAAAAATATCTACAATCTTTAATAATATTCCTTAGTGGGTGACATTATATGTTTTGATCCTAACTTATAAGTTTGACAGTAATTAAGTTGATAATCTCTTTCACTTCTTCATTTTCATTTCTTTTCTTAATCTCAACCCCTTTGTGATGCTCCATATTATTCTACGACGATACTTGAAGTGAGCGCTTCATCTTACCTGAGTAACGATATCTTTAACATCTCAAATTTGCGTCTTGACATTACTACTAATGTTTTTGTTTTATTTTTCCTACACATGGTGGAGATTTAAGTTATTAGGTTTGAAACTTAATATGATCAACTAGCTAATATTTTACATAATTACACGTCATAACATGGGTTATGTGATCTGGAGAGGAAGAGAGAGGCGAGCGGGATCGAGAGAGGAAGGAGAGAGGCGATTTATATATGTATATTTGTCAAATTGTATGTGTATATCTGTCAAATAATTGCATATGTGCAACTAATATACATATGTATTTGTATATCTGGCAAGCGAGATTGGGAAAGGGAGGAGAGAAACAAGCGAGATCGATAGAGGGAGAAGAGAAGTGAGTGAGAGAGGGAAGAGAGTGAGAGAGGTAAATTGTATATATATATCTGTCGAACTGACTATGTATATCTGTCAAAATAATTGTATATATACAGCTGGTATTATGTAATTGTATATTTGGCAAGAAATTGAGAAAGAAGAGAGAGGCGAGAGATATGAAGAAAGGAGAGAAAAATAGTAACAAAAGCCTAACTGTAACTATAAATTATAATTTTTTCAAACTATAGTTATATAATATCAATACATATCGTATGTTTGCCTAATTATATAATTTTTCCTTAGTTTCTTTTGAAATTTGAATTTGATAAAGAAAATACTCCAATAATTTTCTTAGCATAATTTATAATTTGTTTGCATATAATTTTAATGAGTACACACATTTCTTTTCAACCAGATTTTGTTTCACTTCCATCCAGCAAAAAATCAGATAGTTTAGCAGATATTGTAACAACTTGGTTAAAATCAACTATAATTTTTTTTAAACAATAATTGAATGATGCTATTATTTAATATTTGTGAATGAAAGCACGTTTTGTTTGTAAGATCTTGGACCAAATATATTTGTTAGTCATTGCTTACATTATTAGTTGGATAAGATTGGCATTTTACTTAAGTTGAGTGTTTCCAACCTCTTTGGAATTAACAACAATAGCTAATTAAGAGGGACAAAGTCCTCAATAATGTTGATATAATAGTAATATTAAGAATAAAAGCTTATAACCAATCAATATCACCCAAAAGATAAAACAAGTTAAAGGAAAATGTTGCTTTCATTATGGAGTTCAGTTTGTTTTTTTTCAATTTTTATGGAACCCAATAATAATTTTTTTTTATAATTAAAAATGAAAGATTTTATCATTTTCAACTTATTATCTGTTATTGTCCTTTTATTTTGATGTCTATAATTTTCTTCAATTATGGAAAAATGTGTTATTAACATGTATAAAAATCAATGTAAGTGAATAAACTTTATAAGAAATAAAAACTAAATCTAGGTAAGTCAAAAAAAATTTGAGACTTAAAAGCTAAACTTTTTTTTAAAAAAATTATGCCCCACCCTCTCTTGTGTGTGTATATAGTCAGAACCCCGACTTGTTGTGATTGACTCCTACGCTAATCTTTCGATGGGAGAACCATTATTACAACCCAACTAATTAAGGCATACTAATAAGAGATAATATTTAAAGATGTGGAAACAAGTTAAAATGACAATCAAATTGAGTTCCCATAAATATAAACGAATAGATAAAATAAGTAGTACGGAAATTAACCTTCTAGAATTTGAAAGTCATTGTACCGAAACTCTACCAACAGTCTAGAGTACGGGGATACAAACCTGAAAATACTAAAACAAAACAACATTGAAAAATATTCAAGTTCGAAGGAAGGTGGACCAAGATTATAGATGAACTCATGATAGCCTAAAAGAGCGGACTCACCCTTGAATTTTGCAAATCAACAATCTCCTAGTTGAGATTTCTCAATAAACGCCTGAAGATGCCCTATACTCAACAAAGAAAGAGCAGATGCAGTATCAGTACACACAAAAATATTGTCCCGATATGATTACACAACTAATACTTCGGTTATGTAATACATGGAAGTAACTACAACATAGTAAAAATCATATAAATGCAAGAACACAATTTCATGATCAATCTACAGTTTATCGTATCAATTTCAAAGGCAACATTCAAGATAGTCCTCTCGTGGGACCCATACCCAAATTATCAGTGTGCAGACATGACACTTGTTCCAATAGTTAATGTGTCGGCATGACACCTGATTCAATATGTACTAGCGTGGTATTCGATCCAATATGTATTGTGTGTGGTACCTGATCCATGCATTAATCACAATCACAATTACAATGAATAATATACACACTCATACAAATAAATAATAGGTTCATTGTATGCAATCGATAACATGCAACCAAATCAAATCAAGCCTAAATAAATATGATTCTTTTTAGACTTGAATCCCCTTTTCACAAACCGTGACTATAGTCAGGATAGGTGTACCACTAATACATAAAATACATATATAGTACATTGTCTGCTAATTGGTGCTTTTAACATATATATCCTTAGCTAAATTAATAGTCGTCATGTTTTAGATTTTCCTATGTCCCATTAAGAAATAAATAATAGTCTTAATCATAAGGATAGTGGCAGAGTCAGAATTGTCACTAAGGGATCGAATTTAAAATCTGAAGAAGTTGACACACAGATTGTCACTAAGGGGGTTTGATTCTACTATATACACATAAAAAATTATTTTAATCATGTATAAAATAATATAACTTTTCGCTGAAGGGATTTGAATGAATCCCCCGATAAAGGATGAGTAGCTCCGCCCTGCATAAGGATATGTGCCTAAATAGCCTATGTCTAAAGGAGTAACTATGTCCCTGAAGAAGTATAAATGGCTTCTTATTTTTCAAAACACCAAATATTTTAAAACAAATTCAATTTATCAGAAAACCAAATTTTGAGTATTTTGTGTATGAAAATATTGATATCATCCTTTGTGTGCCATACATGTATTGAGAAAATAACTTCCACTAGCTAGTCCAATAATATAAATCACTACAAATTATCAATTTGCATATATATGTTTGTGTGTGTCTGTGTGTATTTTTGCACTGGGAAACATGACTAGAACAATCTTTTTCTGTTGAAACATAATCGTACCTGACAAATTAAGCATCAAGATATTTCATGTCATATTCAAGAAACAAAAGGAACAAGCACTAGTGCCCATATATTTTATGATTATGATATGGAAAAGTTTACATAACCTCATATGATTATGATAGGGTGTCTTATGCAAAATGTTCATGATGCATTTCCTATTGATGAGGATTTTGATTGTCTTTTTTCGATTAAGGGTGTGTTTGGCAAGGAGGAATGTTCACTTTTTCCATGTATAATTGGTCAAACTATTTAGAAAAAATAATAGTTTTATGCTTTCTTTTATATTATTTTTTTAAATATGTAGGAAAATTGGTCAAATTGTATTAAAGTATTAAGCATCTTTGACATACTTTTATTGTTGTCTGATTTATTGCTCTGCTGTAATACCTCACAATTCTATTCTTAGAATTCAAATCTTCCATCATAAATATGTAAGATTGAACTGAGTGATGTCGTACTTGTCTTTCTGTGTTAAGATTCATTCTTTTATGCAAGAAGTATATTAGAAGTGGTGTAGAGTTATCAGAGACCTCTACTAGTACTTAGACAAGTTCAAAACCTTCCTACTGACTAAGTTTTTCGCATTAGTTTATGCAAAACCTTCCTACAGCTAAAACATAAGTTCAGCTTCAGAATGTTATGCCTTAAGAAATTCATAACCCAAGAGTTATGCCTCACTAGGCATGACTTAGTTCCTACAAAACTTATGTCGATAGAGACAGCAAAAGTTCGATTTCAGAAGGCACAAAATTATGCCTTAAATAGCATAACTTCAATTTATGTCGAACAAGACAAACTATATAAAGAAACTATCAACCCCTTTTACTACCAATATGAGACTCTTAACAAAAGTAGAAAAAAATAAGTTCTATAAGTAGCATGTCAAATTCATTTTCTCCTCCTCACTACCCATTATCCCCAACCTTTACTCACCCTCACTCACTCCCATTCTCCACTCCCATAGAGATGATATACATAATTTTTTTTTTTTTTGCTTGCTTACAAAAAACATAAGTAAAAAATACACTTATTTTTCAAAAAGATATTTTTCATGAAAAGAGTCGTTACCAAACACACCCTAGAAGGAAAACACGTGTGACAATCTTGTGATGAATCACCCTATCAGTTTCTTTTGTCTTGAGGTGAAAAAGATACCTTCTACTTGTATATAAAATTTACTTGAAGATTGAGTGGAGTGTCCATTTGTTTTTGGATATGAGATTTGATCTTAGCATAAATTAAAGACCAGAAAATGTGTGTTGTGGAGAATGGACGTAGCTAGCTAGTGTCCATTCAGCAAACGTAATGGTGGGGAGTGTTGGCTTGGTGTTATGGACTGCGATTGAGACATTCCACCTTTCTTGTTTAATTTGGATAAGTTACAAGCAGAAACAATTAGACAACTTCTATTCTTTCATATCGATTATTACACAAGATAAGCATGATCAATTACAATTATGTTAATTTCTTCATCTTCACACGTATAATCATGATCATGCACAAATAGTAATCATTAATGGTTCTCTTATGGAACCCATGCCGGTACTGTTTGATCCAATTGTTCACATGTCAGAATGTGATACTTGATCCAATGTGTGTCGAAACGTGACACTCAATCCAATTTGTGTTGAAATGTGACACTCGATCCAATATGTGTTGAAACGTGATACATCGGACCCAATAATATGTTAGAATATGACATCCAGTCCACAAACACAATCACAATCACAATCACAACTATGATGAATATTCACAACTTGCCAAATTTAAGTATTAGGTTTGTTACATGTAATTTGATCAAGAGAAATCATCATTTAATTTCATATCATTATTTCCTTTTCACATACATGTAAGAAGTATCATAGAGTAGTTAACAAGTGCATATCACACAAATTGAAATGCTAAATCATCACCTCCAATGAAATCACCCTGCTTGAAGTTGGTCGCATTATTTCATGAATAGTGATTCTCAAGTAATGCACATAGAACAGTAAACACGAATACACCCACTTGTATATATAAATTAATAATCAAACTCTGGACCCTCTTATTACCACACGTACTAGGATCTAGCTGTCCTAGCAATCTCTTACACATAAATTTACGAAGTTTACCAATCATTTCAGTACAATGTAGTAAGGCCAACTATCAAGACTAGATCATTATCGCCAGTCATAGATTAATGCCAACTCCCATAGTAATTCTTGTTCTAGCATTCATTAATACACGCTTAGCTATTCTTACTCCATGCTCGAAGGCCTAAACATAATCTTTCCCTTTCATTTACATTATACTATGCGATAGGAGTAGGGTTTAGTACTAATCAAGAAATAAAAACTAGTCTATAGAGGAGCCAAGAGGATGTTGAATGATTCTAGTATGATTCCTGTCTTTCGGGCGGCGATAAAGGGCGGTAGGCTTGAAATCTGCGGGACGTAGTTTCCTTATACTAGAATCCCTTCTTTCTCTACTTTCCAAGCCTATAACCGCCTTTCGAGGGTTTTTAAGGCAACTCTTATCTATTTAGGACATTCTTTGGAGAAAAGAGAAAATAAGAATTCACGTCTGTAATTCTGACCCGTCAATCCCGCTATGAAGGAACTATTCCAGCTGCAGAACAAAATTTAAATCGCGAGATTCTTTGCCTACCAAAATAACAACAGTTCAGATCGTTACAACGACTTAATTCTGAATTTATTGCTTTTTGACTTATAAATCAAAAGTTATAAGTTAGCATTTCTAACTTATAGCTTTTGATTTATTGCTTATTTTTCTCTTTTTGACTTTAAAATAAATGTTTACAAACATTTTTTTTAATTTACCTAGATACTTTAAAAATATTTAAAAACTATTTTAAATTAAAAACAGTTAAAATAATTGATTGAGGTAAATGGAGTGAAAAATGTGCTTAATTTGGGATAAAAAGAGTAGGTGAATATTTTGCGTTGTAAATTATGTGGACTTTTTAAGCATAATGTGTCCAAGTGGAATAATAAATTTCCTCTTGGAGTGTTCATGTTGTAAGATGCTTACTTAGGATGTTCAAACGGAATATTTGGACTAATTTAGGGGTGTCTATGTATTAAGCTAATAATATATTATACTATTTTTTCTTATATAATAAGCCGCTAGATTGAGGAGTTTAGGATCGTTGTGTCTTCAGTAGCTTCAAACAGGCAGCTGAAGTAGGCATGTGACTGTTGAGCTGCTTCTGACATTTTAAATCAAACATTTCGAGATCGAACATCAACAATACTAATATTTATACACTGTTTCTGCTAATTACTATTTAATTATTTCTTCATCTACTTCAACTATGAAATTACAATAATCTGCTTATTTAATTTTGCGATGGTTATTAAAGTGTCTACTTAAATTTACCATGTCATTTCTATTAATTATTATTTAAATTATTGTTTATAGCTGAACATTTCAACTGCCTACTGCAACTGCTTACAGCAAGCACCTTGCCTGCTTAGTGTTACGATGACTATTAAAGTGGTTGCTTAATTTTACTTATCATTTCTGTTGATTATTATTTAATTATTTCTTCATCTACTTCAACTATGAAATTACAATAATGTGTCTACTTAATTTTGTGATGGCTATTAAAGTGTCTACCTAAATTTAGTATGTCATTTCTATTAATTACTATTAACAAGAAAGAAAAATAATATCTATTAGGCTCGTGCAACTCACGGTCTTCAGTTATAAAAAATGGTGGTAATTAGTGTCTCTATTTTTTAAATAATAATGACACATGTTACTAGTATTATATCAAATTGAATAAATATTTATATACATACCAAAATTTATAATACACGTGGCATACTTTCCTCAATTCCCTCTTAATTCTTTAATTTTCATAAAAAATTTATAATATACGTGAATCAACCTACATACATATACAAAATTTACTTAGACCCTGAATAATAGATTTGTCTCGCAAATCCTACCTCTAAACAAGAATCTAAAACTCCTTAGTGGTTAGGACTATATTGTGAATTAGCGAAGTAAATAAAAAGAAATCTCAATTTATAGAAGTCCCCAAAAATCTTTCCTCCAAATATGAAAATTTTGTACTTTTTCTTTCCTTACTTGCGATTAAAAAAAAATCAGGACAAACTTTAATATTCAATTAATTCCAAAAAAGAAGATTTTAAAATGACTTCAGAGATACTATTTATAGTGCATGCAATCACTTCATCTCAAGTAAAACAAGTCAAAGTGTTTTATCTTTATGCAAAGGTGATAATGATATGACAATCTTTAGTGGACAATTCCATTTTTTAATTTATTTTTTGTGCTTTTTTCTTTTGGCACTGTACCTTTCAATATTACACTTTGTCTTATTTTAACAAAATGATCATTTTAGCTTTTTTTTTTCACGCTCTTTGAGACAAATAATAAATATCAGATATAATATATTACTGTTTATATTTCTGATATGTCTTTCGAGATACAAACAACAACAATATATTCAATAAAATTTCACAAGTGAGATATGAAAAGAGTAAAATGTACGTAGGCCTTAACACCAACTCATAGAGATAGAGTTATTGTTTCTGAAAGATCCTCAACTCAGATATGTCATCCCAAAATCAGAAAATACAAGACATGATGTCTTTTGAGATACAACAAACATATCCAGTGGAATCTCACAAGTAGGGTCTGGGGAGGATAAAATATATGCATATCTTACCACTACCTCATAGAGGTAAAGAGACTATTTTTGAAAGACTCTCGTCTCAAAAATATCAAACTCTAAAAAGATGTTTTTTTTTTGAGATACAAAAAAAACCAATTTCTCAGTGTTAAGATTATAGTTGTAAAAGCTAAAATAAGAGTTAAAATAAGATGGAGATTACTATTGAAAGGTACAATGCCAAAATTTAAAAATCTTCAAAGCACAAAGAACAAATTAAGATTGGAATGGTCCACTAAAGATATTCATCATTATTGTAGCAAGTGTATTCTTAAAAAACCAATCTTTTGTTGTGAAGATGTGCAATATTCATATCACTATCACCATTTGCAAAAAGATAAAACAGTTTACAAGTTTAACTTGAGATGAAGTGATTGCATGCACTATAGGTAATATCTATGAACAGTCATTGTTTCAAAATCTTTCTTGGAATTTTTTGATTTTATATATATGTATATATAAAAACACATCCAGCCTTCTTTTTCTCTCTCTTCTTCTTCTCTTTTTATTTTAGATTGAACGAGTGTGAGTGAGGACAAATCATATTTTTAGAACCTAAAATTGTCGATGTTACGTGTGCACATCACATTGTACATTGTATATATGAGTGTATATCAAAAATATTTATTATCATGAACGTCAATGTGTTATTATCGTAGTATTTATTATCACACACACACTCAAGCTTATTAAGATATTTCCAATAATATTGGATAGACATCATCCAATCAAAATCAAAGTCCTTGTACACATGAATAGATGAAGATTCAACAATGTTCTTGATATATGCCTCTTTTTCATTGTTAATTCATATTTTCAAAAAATTAGTTGAGATTTACCCACTAGATCCCCCACCCTAACAATCAAGAAATATTAAATTCATCATGAAAAAATTGGGGAGAAGATTTGAGAGATAAATGAGAAAGTAATTGAATAGAACCTTTAGATGAAAGAAGAAAAGTAATTTTACAATTATTTTGATTGATGAAGTTTATAGTTATGAAATATCAAAATTTTAGTTTGAAATGTGGATATACAACTAGCAGTATTATCAATTAAAATTTTCTCATACTTTTTACTTAAAGTTTCTTAGCGATGACTTCATACCCCGATGCACAATCTTCGGAGAAACATCTCAACACATAACTGTCACGTGAATGCAAATATTCAAATTAAAAAGTATCAAAATTAATCGTACAGTACAAAATACCTATAACTAAATATTAAAATATATGTAGTTGTTCAACTAACATAATGCCCTTTAAAATGATACTATAAGTAAAGATTTTAACACATTGATACCTTTGTTTGTTGGATCTTTTTCACCCTGAAATTGAATCCCTTGATGATCTTATATTCCTCCATCACTTTCACTAATGTGGCTTTGTCCTTGTACATTTGTTTAACTTGACATCAATATTAGAAGAATCAGATATAACAGTTGATACTTCAAGTTGAGGGATGGAGCAAGAAACCGTCAAATCTGCTTCTATCATGCCTGTCGAAGCATAAAAAATCAAGGTATCCACCACATCTAAATCGATAGTATCCACGCACAGTGGGTAGATTCCAAATCCTGGCTCCTTTTTCTTATTTTCAACATACACCCATATTGTTTTCTGATTGAAATTGGAGAAGTATTGTCTTCAACAAACTTATCATATCTCAATTTTTTTTCCTTCACTCATCGATACCCAACTTAGCAGTTATCGCAGATTTGAGGTCAAAAAATGAAACATTTTCACCAACAACAATTTCATTGCTCTTGTATCAAGTATACATAATGTCCGATTCCCAGATACCTGAATGTCGAATCAATATAGAGACATTCATCTTCTACGTTATTTTTTTTCTTCTGATGAAACAAGAATATGTAAATTGAACAATGATGCTCAATGATTTTTTTTTTATTTTTAAACCTAACAGTCTGTAACGTTTTTCACTGGATTGGTTTTTAATAGCCTCAACGTTCAGCGTAATCAAGGACTTACCCGTTATTTGGCAGATTTTTTTCTCATATTTAGCGTAATAGCTTGAAACTCAAGCAATGATATTAATCCTATTTTCAGGTATCATGAAATGCAGGAAAAATGAGAATTTTCAGTAATTAATAAAAGAATAGAAAATATTAAGAATTATGTCTTTACAGTTTGTCATTTATATTATTTATACTTTTTTTTCTCTTTTGTTAATTTTATTTAATGGGCTTCTATGGTTAGGGAGATGGATAACATCCTTGTTTTGCACATCGACAAGCCCAATTTTTCTTTTATCACAAAGTTATGATATTAGTCAATATATAGTAAACTCACTTTCTTAAAGTAGACTAAAGTTGCTAATGAGTGGATCTTGAACAATGAGACACTCCTTATTGCAAGTATTCCATCCGTCTTAATTTATATGATGTAATTTAATTGGATATAAAATTTAAGAAATATAATTTTTTTTTTGAAATTTATAATTTAAGATAATATAAGTCATAGCTATTTGTGTGACTATATATTACTCTATTTTCGTTCAACAATAATTATCTAGCTTGACACACATCTTAAGAAATAATAAATAATAAGGGTAATATTACCCTTTGGATACATTGGAAATCATGGAATGAAGAGATTTCACTCATCTCCTCCTAAACAAAATTCTTAGAGAAAAAAATATTACATATTAAATAATATTTAATAGTAAGGGTAAAACAGACACAAATACATAAATAATTCGTTGATTAATTTTTCAAATTAGACAAGTATTGTAAATTGGACATGTATTTTTATAGTGGACACGTAAAGTTAGACAAAAAGTTACGTTATTAATAAGTAAAAAAAGATGTCATTCTTTTAATGACTGATTAAAAAATAGTGAAAGTAAGTGTGTGTGTGTATCTATGTATGTATGTGTGTGTATATATATATATGTATCATATAAATTGGGAATGGGAAGTACCATTTAAACGTTATGAAACTTAATTACACAACAAATGAGAGACAAATATCTAAGAGTGTTTGGTTTGGACTATATAAGCCAAGTAATAAAAGACATATTGCACAACAATTGTTATCCAATATATCTTTCAGAGTCCAAATTAATATTGTCATATGTAATTTGGAGAAGAATCATTCAATTTGATGTGCCCGTTTCTTAATTAATTAAGTTGCAAAGCTTTCTCTTTTCTTATAAAGTGCATAATAATAATAATAATCACTGTTGATTAATTATTAGTTAGAAGAAGACGTCTAAGGTACCTCCAAATAATAATAATAATAATCAATCAGTCAAAATCAAACCCTAAATTCAACACCATTAAAACCTTTTTGTCCCACACGACAAAGGCCAAAAGCCATGAAATAACAGGATCACATGATCTAGCTGTTCACAATATTGAAAATTTTACAAACATTATTAATTCATCCCCAAGCCATTGGAAGCAAGTAATTAAACTGGAATAGGTCAGCTTAGGCAGTGAGATCTGCAAAAATGAAATGAAGGAAAAAATATGAGACGTCCATTGGACATTTAGAGCGTGGATAATATGGACTATAATTATTTGTGTGTTAACATTAATATAATTAGTATCATGTTGATTACATTTTTGGTGGTTATATATAAAATTCAGCATACAACTGTGTTGTTTAGTTTTTAGTTAACAATTTTATAGGTTGTATATATATTGTAAGTTAATTAATGTATTATTAAAGGTAAAGTAAAAAAATAAAAGGGATAATAGCAGTAGATGGTCATTCGGTCAAAATAATTATAACAAAAAATAAATATTCATTGTATATGAATGTATAGTCAGTGTATATATCATATATAGTCAAGCTATATTAAGTTTTTGAGTCTATCATAATGTATATTAATTGTGTAGCTCTGTGTAAGTAATCTATATTATATCGTCAGTATATACTTTCTATGACTTTTACTAAGCTATATTGTATAGTCACTATATATCTTTTATGATTTTTGAATTTTTTTATTTAAATAAAACATAGATATGTTTATTGTAAACTAATTAATTTATTGTATATATTCAAAACTTAGTCCAAAATAAAATAACCAATATATGAATAAATAAATTATACATTGTAAATTTTTATATTACCAATACTTGTATAACTCTATCCAACAACCAAGTTACACATCACTACCTATTCAATACTCCACTAAAATATAGTGTTTACAAAGATATTTTGATGTTACCAAACACACTTCATAATCGAGGTTTTGGTGAGATAGTTAAAACTCCTTCACTTTTAATGAAAGATCTAAAATTTAAATTTCGATATGAAAAACAAATTTGCAGGGAGAGCTACATGTCTCCAAAATGAATCTTATAATGTGAGATGCAAATGTAATCGGACTTAAATATTAAAATACTGGGCACTAGGTGAAAAAGAATCTTTATATGTTATTTGACAAATTTAATTTTCGACCAAATTCACGCTTCAAAAATTAGTTTAAAGAAAAAAAATTGATTAAGGCTAATAAAGAGACCCAAAACCCATCCATTCATTCGTCACCCCCTCACATCCGAATCCAAAAATTCTTTATCACAATCGAAATTATTTTCACCTCTAACAATTATCTAGGACCCCCATCGGGTGTCTCTTCAATATCATATTATAAGGACTCAAATTGGATGTCTTTAATACCATATTACATTCGATTTTGGGCCTAACTGTATCTCATCTTTGATCTACCATTACACTAAAAAGAGGGAACACGTACGAAAAAATAAAAAAAGATTCCAAGAAACAGAGAGAAAAAACAAGAAAGGCAAATTTACAGCAAAAAAGAAAAAGTGTGTTACTTTATGTAATATCAGTTTGACCCACTCGTCCTACATGGAAATTGGGCAGCAAAAAAGTTATGTTGAGATTATGAGATCAAAATAATGATGGAATTAGTTCATTAGACTAAAAAAATGAGATATACGAGTATAATATAAAATATATATTTGGAATAAATTTTTATTTCAATTTTAATGTATTCTTTTTTAAAGCTTTGGGAAAGGACATATATTTGTCATTATGTTATTTTATCCTGAGATTGGTAATTTAGAATAGATAAGGTACTCTTATAACAAAACTATATCAAAAACTAGATGAAATAATTCCGTGATTTATCCCTAAACTATTCATCATGCCAAACTAAAAAATTTCTAATGATATAAAAAATATGCAGCAACAATGACACAAATATATTTAAGTGTAATTTCACTTGTAGGATATGAAAAGAGAAGAGCGTATACAAACTCTATTCGTACCTCATAGAAGTACAGAGGTTGTTTTTCAAAAATCTTTAGCTCAAATAAAACATATCAAAATAATTAGAAAAGAAAAATACAGAATCAAAGAGTACATAGCGCGTAATAAGGAAAAAATATTTGTAGTTGGCAAATATGTATGCAGCAACGCCAATAATATAATAGTATACTCGGTGTAATTTCATTAGTGAAATCTGAAAGAAGATAATGTACAGACCTTATGTGAAAATAAAAAAACTATTTTCAAAAGATTTTCAATGCAAATGATGCATATCGAAACAATTAATAAAGAAAAATTACAGAATCAAAGAGGACATAGTGTGTACAACAACAATAACATATCCAGAAATCCCACAAGTGAGGTTTGACGAGCTAAAATGTATGCAAAACTTATCACTATCTCAAAGAGATAGATAGACTATTTCCGAAAGACTCCCAACTCAAATATATTAGCCCTAAAAGAGGACATAGCGTGTAACCAAAAAAAAATTGTTTATAGTTGGAAAGTTTACATACCTTGATCAGTTAGGAGAAGGGAAACAGATGATTCAACCCTGATGTGTTTAACACAGGAGAGACCAAGCATGTTAGCTGCTTTCACTTGAGTAGTACTGTTCTTGGCCAATTTGGTTTCAATATCTGGATGAACCTTCCTTTTCAACACTTTTGTCATCAACTACAAAACATTAATTTAATTTATCACAATTTGTTTCGACAGGGTCAGAATTTTTAAGTTATGAATTTTGAATCATAATTTGTTTATTAGGTATATATATCAAATGAAATTTTAAACAACAAATACAATATTTTTGCCAAAATTACTAACCATGTGACTCCGCCCCTGCATTACATGCACGCAAAAATATCATCTTACTATAATCAAAAATCATTTAATTCAAAATTCATGTTTTATCCTTGACGAAATGATTCTTAATAATACAAATATTTAAAGTTTATTTAGAGCATAAGTTTCAAAAAAAGAAAAAAAGATGTATGGGTTAATTTTATTTTTGTCATATAAACATCCTTCTTCCCCGTTGTTTGGCTCATGTTATTTTAAAATATGATAAAGTAAAAAAAGTGTTAGAGTCACCTTTTGTAGCTTTTGGATTGGGCGTGGCTCGTCCTTGACACGTGGAATGAGTTTTTTGGCAAAAGAAAGTCCATTTTTGAGTTGTGGGGAATAAGAGTTTTTAGTGAAACATTTTGAGTGAGTAGCAGGAGGATCTGCCTTAGGGTGATGATCAGAATCAGCAGAGAACAAATCCGCCAGAGTGATCCTTTCTTTTTTCATCATCTTAGTATCGCTTTGTTCAGCAGATGAATTGCTGTTTGACTCAATAATGCTTTCATCTTCAATATTTGCATACATTAAAGGGTACAATTCTTCATCACATTCTTGAGTTTCATTTTCCACTGAGTAGTATTCTTCTTCCACTTCCTCTAGGGATTCAATGTCTACAACACTTTGTTCATCTTGCAATGGGTCAAATCCAAATGTCCCAATTCTAAGGATTCCTCCATTCCAAATGTCTAACATATGAGCAAATGAGGCATCTTGAAGAAGAATTTGTGTCTCGTGATCATTAATAATTTCATTCTCAATATTTTTCTTCTCATCTGCCATATAAAACACAACTATTAGCGACTGAATAACAATATATGTCACTGACGACAAAATTATCAAAAGACTTTTATCACCTTTCTGATTAAATTTGCGATGCACCCAATTAAAGATCTACAATCCAAAACAATAAAAGAAGAAAATAAAGAAAGTGAAAACATATAGAAGTTAATGGAAAAGAAGAACAATTTTGAAATTTGTACCTTCATTGGGTCTTTTTTTTCCCCCTCTTTTGTGATTTGTTAAAGTGGGAATGTGAGTTGACTGGATTTGGAAAATGTATGTGCACAGTGAAAATAACTCATGCCATTTAATTTGTTCAAGAAAATATGTGGTCATATTTGGGAAATGGCATGAGATTTCGACACGTGTTAAAGGGGAAGAGAGTGATACATGGGGTCCCTATAAGTATAGGCAATGTTTGGATATTGCATGGCATGGCATGTTTTATCAAAATACTACGTTACGTTTCATCTCTATGGCTTCATCGATGGTGCCCAAGTGTCTCCAAATGACTATATTGCCCCTCTATAAGGACATATTTAGAAAATTAGATTTCTCACATATTTATGGATTCATAATGGTTAAAGGTTTTCTCATCTTGTATGGATTATGATTAAAAAAGTCATTCTACACTTATGAAATTGATTAGTAGTTAATTATTATCTTCCCACATGTTATGTTTGTGATAATTAACTTTATCAATTTCTCACCTTGTATGGATTATGATTATGTTTTACAATAGAGTTGAACTTTACAAGATTTCCTTCTAACCCATATTCTATACGTTTCAGAACCATGCGTCTAAGAAGAGCTCTAGTACAAAGGGATGTAAATGCTAATGAAGAGCCACAAGCGCCTCAAGCTCAGTTTATTGAGTTCAGTCGAACTTTATTATTGTTGTGAGATTTCTCTTGAGTTTGTTCTATTCAGCTATCTTATACAACCATACATTCCACGTACTGACGCCACTTGTCGCTGCATCATTTTATGATGCAGATACAAGTGCTAGAGATCCTTAGCAAATGCTTTGTTGAAAATCTATTCCACTCCAAACAGTGGTGAGACCTTCATGCTTTTAGTAGTTTTTTGAGGTAGACTTTGGATTGTCTTGACACCTTCTTATGAGTTTATAAAGGTTTCATAGACTGAGTCAAATATAGTTAAAGTGATATTTATTTTTCTTTAAGAGTAAATTTTCAGACAGTGAAATAACATAGTTAATGATTGAGATCTGAATAATTAAAACTAAGACATTCAACATAAACAATAATATTTTTAACCTACATTTTTTTCCACAGTAATATATAGAAAAAATTGAAACTAGCTCGCATTAAAAAGCAACATGAATTATACTATTCAAAGTGAACCTAACATAACATAATGATGGGTATAGGTCTCTTTTATGATCAAAAGTTGATTATAACTTTGTATGTCATGATCAAAAGTTAGTCAAAAACTTTGTACCTTGAATTCAAATGCATAATGCATAGTAGAGAAGACATGGATCCCACAAATGTATCGATTCCATGTGCCTTTTGAGAGGGAGGATGGCCACCTTAATTAGTTAATTTCACCTTATAAACCCGACCATTGTATCGACTAATCATGTAAAGCAAATATCTGCACTTTGTTAGGTTAATATTTAACAAAGGTGTTTTTTTTGTTAACAAATTAATTATATTAATTAATATGCATCAGTACAAGAAAGTGACATAATCGAGGGATTGGTAACATTGTTCGTAGAGGGGTAATCTACAAAAGCTATCCATCTTACACGAAAAATATTTGGTGTTCTAGAAGGGCTAACAATGATAGTTCCTACTTTGCTTAAAAGCTGAATTACACAAGTAGAATCAAGATGTGAAAGGAAATATCCCTTAAATTTTTACTGATCAAACTACCTAGGCAAAGCATAAAAAAATAATTATCTATGTATGGAAACAAGTTGTACAAGATTGAAGGTTGTTCAAAGTTCTTTGAGCACTTTTAGTTATTAGCAATCTAACGAGGAAAAAATTAAAATAGTCCCTTATCTTTAGGTTAAAATTCAAAATCATCCTACATTTTTTACATAAAGTATTATTAACAATTCATGTTTGCAATATTATTGGTGCATTTCTGGTCTCTGTTCAAACTTCCGCCTATTTCTTAACATTAATTTAGTCCGCAATTTTATGTATGGAATATTTAGTCGTTTTTAAATATATTTAGTAGAAACAATAACTTCATATGAGAGAAGGTGAAAAGAAGAACACATTGTTCTGTTTAGTAGAAATATTTTTGCATTTACAATTGAGAAGATCGCCAAGTTGATTTCACGTGCAATAATACAAAATTTTCTTTTCTTATAACATCATATATCAAGGTGTTCTTTATTTAACTGCAATAATATTTTTACTGAATAGAATAAGGTGTTCTTCTCACATTCTTTCATATGGAATTATTATTTCTACTAAATAATAAATATATGAAAATTCGACTGAACATTTCATACATAAAATTTAGACGAAATCAATATTAAAATTAAATAAAATATGTGGAAGGACTAAACGTGCACCAATATTGCAAAAATTGAGGTACTATTAGTGCTCTATGTGAAAATTCAATGATGAATTTGAGACTTCATCCAAAAATGAGGGACTAATTTGAGCTTTTTCTCGAATCAAACCTACATTTTGTTGAGGGTTAGTACACTATTCTCATTTTCTTTACAACCTTGTTTGGATGGTTGGTACCGATTGTATTGTATTATATTGTTGGCTTAAATACAATATTTGTTTTGATGTTACTTAAATTTTATTGTATCCTATCATTTAAGTTCAGCTTTAGGTAACGATGAACAGTTTCATTTTGTGTAACAACCAATTTAGTGTGATCATATCGTTATCTTGATATTTTCTTTTCATTTTGTCATTACTTATTATTTAATAATCTTATTTTTTCATTTACACTATCTTTTTACAGTAGCTCTATCTCGTACCCCTACTTTAATTTTCTTATAGATTCATTATTCAAATTGTGGATATATGACATTATGTAATGATGGAGAATGATACAATCTATCTAAATATTGTAGTCATTAGAATAACATGATGCAATATAATACACGATACATTATAAAACATGGAACGATTGTTCATGGTGAACCTCTATTAAAAGAAGCTCTATTATTTTATTGGATAAGCCAAGTACATAGTATATAATAATTAGATCCAAACAAATACAAATGAACTCATGATATATAGTCAAAAGACTACATCCCCACATACTACATTAAGAAATATTTACCTCCTTATTTACATTTTAGGAATGAAATAAGAAATCACACAATACATGATTTGAAAGGACAAAATCATAATCCATAACCTAAACAATAGGTTTAATTAGAACTTTTTTGGTTTTAGTATTGAGTACAAACGTACCTAGTCTAATGAATAAAGTGACATGTATGTAGAGACTGAATTGAGTTCTGAACAAATAAATTCATTAATAATGGTGTAATCTATAGATAGAAAAGGTCCCATGATAACGAACTATTATGTTATATTTTATTCTTACATTCAATGATTATTTTATATATATACGTCATTTACACTAGAAGATATATAGATAGTCAAAATTATGCTAGTCCCACCTCTCTTTTTTTGAGATAATACATATTTGTGGAACTACGACCACATTTTAAGAATACAATGAAGCTATGTAGGGAGGAAGATAGTGTTGCTAGTTATAATATAATTTGACAGGTAGTGGCATGTTTTGTAGCCAAAATTAAAGTTAAAGGGAAGAACATTCCCCACCTCTCACTCTCTAGACCTCTTTATGTAGACCTTTTGGTCATAAAAATTAGAGTGAAATGTGAAGAGTAAAAAACATATTTAAATCATTGGGATCGTAAGTTTCTCACATAAATTGTTATTCATTATTTTGAAAAATGTATATCTTTCTCAAATGATAATTTATATGTGAAACTCATACTCCTATATATTATATTAATTTAGGTATGAAATTCAAAAAGAGGAATAGTATAAGTTTATTTTTGACACTAGACCCTAAAATTTCTTTCTCAACATTTGTTTATTCGATTTTTATATTAAGTAGATTTTTCTTTTTACTTGTTCATTTAGAAAGTCAAGATATATTTATCATTCTCTTTCAGTACTATCCGCCTTATTTATAAATAACTGCGTAAATGTTAGTACTCAAAAGTTAGATTTTCAAAGCATAATTAATAAGGTCAATTTATTTAAAAAATAAACCTCAAATAAATATTTTCTTAAGGAAAATGTCAAGTCAATATGGACCGAGTAAAATGAAACATGAGGAGTATTCACTTTTCCCGAAATAATTTTTTACTTTTTTATTTGAAAATCAGTGTTTGAACATGAAAATTTCAAATCTAACTTGAAGTTGTATTTTAAATTTGGTAAAAAAAAGTCTATAATTTATTTTTCAACTCACTTTTCACTTTTTAAGTAGGATTCAAACATGAATTTATTCCAAATATTTTTTTAGAAAACAATATAACCAAACACAATCTAAATAATAGTGTGCCTACTAAGTTTGCTTTGGATTCTCTCAAAAGCTTAGCTATCATGTTTCTATGATCAGGTGGGCAAGTTCTGCATTTGGTCCCTTTCACTTACTCCCATCTTGCATTATTATTTCTAGCTATGAACGCAATAAGAAGAATCCCAATATATGTACATTACAAAGTAACTATTTCTCTAAGTCTCTTGATATGTTGCATTGTGATAATAATGTAGATTGGACGATTTACATTTTAGTAGTCAATAGTATACAATCATAATTTTTCGTAAACAGTATCGACCTAATTGAGTGGACTAAAAATTTTCTTTCAAAATTTCGATGACCTATATGATTTTCCACAAAAGGTAGCCAATAATGCCTGTTTATTCTAGCTAACAAATGGGTCATCTCCCTTTTCCCAACAGGCAAGGCACGTTTGGTAGATCTTCTTTTGAGCTATTATTTGCAAGTAGGGTGTAAGAGACATGTCTTAAATATGTAAAAATTAAAGGTGGTCTTTAGCCAAAAGGTTTGGGTCAAATTTCTACCTAATTATTTGCATAGATAGTGGCTTCGATGGCCCAATCATTTCTATAAAGTTGCTTGTTCAATTTGGATTGGTTATGAGTGCACGACACAAAAAGTAGAGGTAGATTAGGGTCATATATTTTTCGTGATCTAGCTTATTTCTGTCCATGCTATAATCTTTATTGTTGATTTAGCTATTCACTTGGTGTGTTGAAGAATTGGGTTGTTAATTCCAACCAGTATTTTAAAAGGTGAAGGCGTGACGCGGGCGTCAACCTCGAGATATGGGGCGTAAGCCCTAGATCTTTAACACCCGGCAAGCCTAAAATTATTGGCCGACCACCCATAAAAGATAGACGAAATCATCTGTTCCCATTCCGGAGCCAATAAAATGTTACTAGGCATCATTCGACGCTGCCGGACCTACGGGGACTCTTGACAGGCTCGTTACAAAAAGGTTGATATAATTTTTAGAGAAAAATGGGCCCGAAGCTCTGGCAGCCTCATAATCCGAGGGCTAACACCCACCAAAAGCTACTGAAATCACCTGTTTCCTGTTTTGAAGTCCCTAAAATGCTACCAGGCATCGTTCGACACATCGAGGTTTATTAGGAGTCTTGGTGGGCTCGTTACGAACAGGTTGGTATAATTTTTTGAGAAAAATGGGCCCGGAGCCCTAGCAGCACTAGAATTTGTGGGCTAACACCCACGAAAAACTACTAAAATTGCCTGTGTCCTACTCAAGAGCCCATAAAATGCTACCAGGCGTCGTCCACGCCATTGGGCCTACTGTGACTATTGGTGGGTTTGTTATGGACGGGTTGGTATAATTTTTTGAGAGAAAAGGGCATGGAGCTCGGGCAGCCCCAAAATCTGTGAGCTTAACATCTACGAAAAACTGTTGAAATCGTTCGTTTCATGTTTCGGAGCCCATAAAAGGCTACTAGGCATCGTTCGTCGAAGGATGCCTAGTGGCGTCGAAGGACTCCTAGTAGGATTTTATCGGTCAAGCAATAGGAAATAGGCGATTTTGGTAGTTTTTCATTGGTGTTAACCTACAATTTTTGGCACTAGCGAGGATTTGGGCCAACTTACCCAAAAAAATTATACTGACCCGTCCATAACGAGCCCAGTAAGAGACCCATGTTGGCCCGGTGACACCGTAGGTGACATGGTAGGATTTTGTGGGAAAAACAGTTTGAAACAGATGATTTTTTGTAGTTTTTTGTGGGTGTTAGCCCACGATTTATTATGCTACCAAAGGAACTGAGATAACTTTCCTAAAATATTACACCGACCTATCTGTAACGAGCCCAGCAAAAGGCGCAGGTTGTATGGCAGCGCCACAGGACACCAAGTAGGATTTTACGAGCCAAGCAACAGAAAATAGACAATTTTGACAGTTTTTCGTGGGTGTTAGTCCCTTGTTTGTAGCGCTCCACGGGGATCTGGGCCAACTTTCCCAAAAAATTGCACCAACCCGTCCGTAATGAGTAAGTAAGAGGCCCAACTGCCCCAGTGAAACCGAAGGATGCTTGGTAGGATATTATGGGTCAAGCAATTGGAAACAAGCGATTTTGGCAGTATTTTGTAGGTGTTAGACCACTGTTTATGGCATTGCCCAGGGATTCAGACCAAATTTCTTGAAATATTAGACCTACCCGTCTGTAACGAGCCTCGAAAGATGCCTAGGTGGCCCGACGGTAGCGTAGGACATCTTGTAGGATTTTATAGGCCAAGCAACAGGAAACAAGCGATTTTGGTAGTTTTCGTGGGTATTGGCCGACGGTTTGTGGTGCTGCCTGGGGATCCGATCCAACTTTCACTAAAAATTATACCGACCTATCTGTAATGAGCTCGATAAGAGACTAAGTTGTCCTGGCAGAGCCGCAAGATGCCTGGTGGGATTTTATGTGCCAAGCAACAGGAAATAAGTGATTTTGGCCGTATTTTTTGTTGGTGTTAACCCAAGGATTCTGGGCTGCATGGGGCTCCGGCGCAAGATTCTTGAAAAATCATACGGGTGGGTCCGAAACGAGCCCGGCAAGAGGCCCAGGTGGCCCGACGATAATGGTGGAGGTCTGGTAGGATTTTATGGGCCAAGGAATAGGAAACAGGTAATTTCGACAGTTTTCTGTGGGTGTTAACCTGCGAATTTTGGGCTACATGGGGCTCCAACGCAAGATTCTCGAAAACTCATATGGGTGGGTCTACAACAAGCCCGGCAAGAGGCTCAGGTGGCCCGATAATGTTGGCGGAGACATGGTAGGATTTTATGGGCCAAGGAACAGGAAAAAAGTGATTTCGACATTTTTTTGTGGGTGTTAGCAGACGGATTCTTGGTTTACATGGACTCCTGCGCAAGATTCTCAAAAAATCCGTCTGCTAACACCCACAAAAAAATGTCGAATTGGTTTACATGGGCTCCTACGCAAGATTCTCAAAAAATCATATGAGTGGGCCAGCAACGAGCCCCGCAAGAGACCCAGGTGGCCCGGCGGTGTTGGCGGAGGCCTGGTAGGATATGGGCTAAGGAACACAAAACTGGCGATTTCGGCAATTTTTTGTGGGTGTTAGCCCACAGATTCATGGGCTACATGGTGCTCCAGCGTAAAATTCTCGAAACATAATACGGGTAGGTCCGTAACAAGCCCTGCAAGAGGTACAGGTGGCCCAGCAGCATTGACAGAGGCCTTGTAGGATTTAACGGGCCAAAGAATAGGAAATATGCGAATTCAGCAGTTCTCTATGGGTGTTAGCCTACGGATTCTGGCGCTGGATTGGGCTCCGGCGCAAGATTCTGAAAAATCATACAAGAGGGTCTGCAACGAGCCCGGCAAAAGGTCCAGGATCTCAGCGACGTTGGCGGAGGCCTGGTAGGATTTTGCGGGCTAAGGAACAGGAATAAGGCGATTTCGGTAATTTTCTGTGGGTGTTAGCCCGTGGATCTGGTGCTGCATGGGGTTCTAGATCAAGATTCCTAAAAAATCATATGGGTGGGCCCGCACTGACCCCAGAAAGAGGCCTAGGTGGCCCGACGACATTAGCAGAGGCCTAACAGGATTTTATCGGCCAAGGAACAGGAAATAGGCGATTTTGGCAGTTTCCTATAGGAGTTAGCCCACGAATTCTGGGGTTACATGCAGCTTTGACGCAAGATTCCCAAAAAATCATGCGGGTGGGTACGTAACGAGCCCAGAAAGAGGCCCAGGTAGCCCGGCGACGTTAGCGGAGGCCTGGTATGATTTTATGGGCCAAAGAATAGGATACAGGCGATTTAAGTAGTTCTTTATGTGTGTTAGCCCATGAATTCTGGGGCTGCATGGGGCTCCGTCACAAGATTCCTGAAAAATCATACAGGAGGGTCCGCAACGAGCCCGACAAGAGGCCTAGGATCTCGGCGATGCTAGCGGAGGCCTAGTAGGATATTATGGGCCAAGGAACAGGAAAAAGGCGATTTCGACAGTTCTCTATGAGTGTTAGCCCACGGATTCTGGGGTTGCATGGAGCTCCGTCCCAAGATTCCCAAAAACCATATGGGTAGGTCCGCAATGAACCCGACAAGAGCTCAAGTGGCCCGGCGGCGTTGGCGGAGGCTTGGTTGGATTTTATGGAACAAGGAAGCCGAAACAGGCGATTTCGATTGATTTCTGTGGGTATTAGCCCTCGGATACTTGGTTTCAGGCGGCTTCGACGCAAGATTCTCAAAAAATCATACTGGTGGGTCTGCAACGAGCTCGGCAAGAGGCCCAGGTGGCCCAACGACATTGGCGGAGGCCTGATAAGATTTTATGGGCCAAGGAATAGGAAACAGGTGATTTAGATAATTTTCTATGGGTGTTAGCCAACGGATTCTAGAGTTGCATGGGCCTTTGGCGCAAGATTCCAAAAAGTTCATATAGATGGGTCCACAATGAGCCCCGTAAGAGGGCCCAAGTGGCCCGGTGGTGTTGGCGGAGGCCTGGTAGGATTTTACGGGCCAAGGAACAGGAAACAGGTGATTTCGGTAGTTTTTTATAAGTGTTAGTCCACTAATTCTGGGGCTGCATAAGGCTCAGACGTAAGATTCCTGAAAAATTATATGGTTGGGTCCGCAATAAGCCCGACAAGAGGCCCAGGTGGCCCGGCAGCATTGAGGAGGCCAGGTAGGATTTTATGGGCCAAGGAACAAGAAACAGGCGATTTCGGCAGTTTTCTATAGGTGTTAGCCCAAGGATTCTGTGGTTGCATGGGGCTCCGACACAAGATTCCCAAAAAATCATATGGGTGGGTCTGCAACGAGCCCGGCAAGAGGCCTAGGTGGCCGGGTGGCGTTGTCGGAGGCCTCATATGGTTTTAAGGGCCAATGATCAGAAAATAGGCGATTTCAGCAATTTTCTATGGATGTTAGCCCACGATTCTGGGGCTGCATGGGACTCCGGCGCAAGATTCCCCGAAAAATCATACGGGTTGGTCTGCAACGAGCCTGGCAAGAGGCCCAGGTTGCTCGGCGGCGTTGGCGAAGGCCTGGTAGGAATTTATGGGCCAAAGAATAAGAAATAGGCGAATTCGACAGTTTTCTGTGAGTGTTAGCCCACAGCATCTGGGCCTGCATGAGGCTCCAGCAAGATTCCCAAAAAATCATATGGGGGGATCCGCAATGAGCCCGACAAGAGGCCCATGTAGCCCAACAACGTTGGCAAAGGCCTGGTAGGATTTTATGGGTCAAGGAATAGGAAATTGGAGATTTTGGTAGTTTTCTGTGGATGATAACCCATGGATTCATGGGCTGCATGGTGCTCTGGCGCAAGATTCAAGAAAAATCGTATGGGTGAGTCCGCAACGAGCCCAATAATAGGCCCAGGTAGCCCGGTGTCCTTGGCGGAGGCCTGGTAGTATTTTATGGGCCAAGAAACAAGAAACAAGCGATTTAAGCAATTTTCTATTGGTGTTAGCCCATGGATTTTGGGGTTGCATGGGGCTTCGGCGCAAGATTCCAAAAAAATCATACGAGTGTGTCCGCAACGAGCCCGGCAAAAGGCCTAGGTAGCCCGGCGGCTTTAACTGAGACCTGGTAGGATCTTATGGGCCAAGGAACAGGAAAAAGGCGATTTCGCCACTTTTCTATGGGTGTTACCCCACGGATTTTGGGGTTGTATGGGGTTCCAGCACAAGATTCCCAAAAAATCATATGGGTGGGTCCGCAACGAGCCTGGGAAGAGGCAAGGTGGCCCGACGACAGTTACGGAGGCCTGGTAGGATTTTATAGACGAAGGAACAGAAGCAGGCAATTTCTGCAGTTTTTTATGCGTGTTAGCCCACGGATTAGGGGCGGCATGAGGATCCGGCGAAGATTCCTGAAAAAGCATATGGGTGGGTCCGTAACGAGCCCAAAATGAGGCCCAAGTGGCCCGGCGGCATTGGCAAAGTCCTGGTAGGATTTTATGGGCAAAGGAATAGGAAACAAGCAATTTCGGTAGTTTTTTATGGGTGTTAACCCATGGATTCGAGGGGCTGCATTAGGCTCCGGCGCAAGATTTCTGAAAAATCATATGTGTGGGTCTGCAACGAGCCTGGCTAGAGGCCCAAGTGGCCCGATGGCGTTGGCAGAGGCCTAGTAGGATTTATTGGCCAAGGAATAGGAAACAAGTGATTTCGACAGTTTTCTGTGGGTGCTAGCCCACGAATTCTGGGGCTGCATGGGGATCCGGCGCAAGATTCCGAGAAAATGATACAGGTGCGTCCGCAACAAGCCCAGCAAGAGGCCCAGGTGGCCCGGCTGCGTTGGCGGAGGCCTAGTAGTATTTTATAGGCCAAGGAACAGGAAACAAGCGATTTCAGCAGTTCTTTGTGGGTGTTAGCTCACGGCTTTTGGGGTTGCATGGGGCTCCGGCGCATCATTCCTAAAAAATCATACCGGTGATTCCGCAATGAGACCGGCAAGAGGCCAAGGTAGCCCGACAACAATAGCGGAGGCTTGGTAAGATTTTATGGGCCAAACAACAGGATACAAGCAATTTCGACAGTTTTCTATGGGCGTTAGCCCATGGATTGCGGGCAACATGGGGCTCTAGCGCAAGATTCTCGAAAAATCATCGATTGGGTCCGCAACGAGCCTAGAAAGAGGCCCAGGTGGCCCGGCGACGTTGGCGGAGGCCTGGTAGGATTTTATGGGCCAAAGAACAGGAAATAGGCAATTTTGGCAGTTTTCTGTGGGTGTTAGCCCACAGATTTTTGGGATGCATGGGGATCCGATGCAAGATTATCGAAAAATCATACAGACGGGTCCTTAACGAGTCCAGGAAGATGCCCAGGTGGCTCGGCGGCATTAGAGGAGGCCTAGTAGGATTTTTGGGGCTAAGGAATAGGAAACAGGCAATTTCAACAATTTTCTATGGGTGTTAGCCCATGGATTCTGGGGCTGCATGGGGATCCGGCAAGATTCCCAAAAATCATAAAGGGGTTTGCAATGAGCCTGGCAAGAGGCCCAGGTGGCCGAACGGCGTTGGCAAAAGCCTGGTAGGATTTTATGGGTCAAGGAACAGGAAGTAGGCGATTTCGGCAGTTTTCTGTGGGTGATAGCTCACGAATTAATGGGTTGGGTGGTGCTCCACCGCATGTTTTAATAAAAATCATACAGGTGGGTCCGCAACGAGCCTGATAGGAGGCCCAGGTAGCCCGGTGGTATTATCGAAGGCCTGGTAGGATTTTATGGGCCAAGGAACAAGAAACATGCTATTTCAACAGTTTTGTATGGGTGTTAGCCCATGGATTTTATGGCTGCATGGGGCTCCGGTGCAAGATTCTTAAAAAATTATACGAGTAGGTCCGCAACGAGCCCGGTAAAAGGCCTAGGTAGCCCACGACTATAGTTGAGGCCTGGTAGGATGTTATGAGCCAAGGAACAGGAAAAAGACGATTTCGCCAGTTTTATTTCGGTGCTAGCCCACGAATTCTGGGGCTGCATGGGGTTCTGGCGTAAGATTCCCAAAACATCATACGTGTGGGTCCGCAATGAGCCCGATTAGAGGACCAGGTGGCCCGGCGGTGTTGGAAGAGGCCTGGTAGAATTTTATTGGCCAAGGAAAAGGAAACAGACGATTTCGGCAGTTTTTTGTAGGTGTTCCCTACGGATTTTGGGGCTGCATGGGGCTCCGGCATAACATTCCCAAAAAATCATATGGGTGGATGCGCAATGAGCCTGGCAAGAGGCCTGACGAAGTCCTGATAGAATTTTATGGGCCAAGGAACAGGAAACAAGCGATTTAGGTAGTTTTCTGTAGGTGTTGGCCCACGAATTTTGGGGCTACATATGTCTCCGGTGCAAGATTCCCAAAAAATCATAGGGGTGGGTCTGTAACAAGCTCGCAAAAGGCCCAGATAGCCCAGCGGCATTAGCGGAGGCCTAGTAGGATTTTATTGGCCAAGGAACAGGAAAAAGACAATTTCAGCAGTTTTCTATAGGTGTTAGCCCACAGATTCTGGGGTTACATGAGGCTCCGATGCAAGATTCCCACAAAATTATACGAGTAGGTCCGCAACGAGCCCGACAAGAGGCCCAGGTGGCCCAACGGTGTTAGCGGAAGGCCTGGTAGGATTTTATGGGCCAAGGAACAGGAAACAGGCGATTTCAGCAGTTTTCTGTGGGTCTTAGCCCACGGATTCTGGGGCTGCATAGCGCTTCAGCGCAAGATTTCCAAAAAATCAAACATGTGGGTCTGCAACGAGCCCTACAAGAGGCCCAGGTGGCCCAGCGGCATTGGTGGAGGCCTGGTAGGAATATATAGGCGAAGGAACAAGAAATAGGCGATTTCGACAGTTTTCTGTGGGTGTTAGCCCACGGATTCTGCGGCGGCATGAGGCTCCGACGCAAGATTCCCGAAAAATCATATGGGTGGGTCCACAACGGTCCTTGCAAGAGGCCCAAGTGGCCCGACGGCGTTGGCGAAGGCCTAGTAGGAATGTATGGGGCAAGGAACAAGAAACAGGCCAATTTGGCAATTTTCTACGGGGGTTAGCCCACAGATTATGGGGCTCCAGTGTAAGATTCTCGAAAAATCATACAGGTCGGTCCGTAATTCGCCCGACAAGACACTTAAGTGGCCCGACAGCATTAGGGAGGCCTGGTAGGATTTTATGTGCCAAGGAACAGGAAACAGTTGATTTTGATAGTTTTCTGTGGGTGTTAGCCCACAGATTCTGAGGCTGCATGGGTCTCCAGCTTAAGATTCTCGAAAAATCATACGGGTGGGTCCGAAACTAGACCGACCAGAGTCCAAGGTGGCGTGACAGTATTGGCGGAGGCCTGGTAGGATTTTATGGGCCAAGGAATAGGAAAAAGACGATTTCGATAGCATTCTATTGGTGTTAAGCCCACGGATTCTAGGACTGCATTGGGCTCCGATGCAAGACTCCTGAAAAATTATACAGGTGGGTCCGCAACGAGCCCGGTAAGAGGCCCAGTTGGCCCGACAGCTTTGGCGGAGGCCTGGTAGGATTTTATGGGCTAAGGAAAAGGAAACAGGTGATTTCGACAGTTTTCTGTGGGTGTTAGCCCAGGATTCTAGGGTTGCTTTAGGTTCCAGCGCAAGAATCCTGAAAAATCATATGAGTGGGTCCGCAATGAGCCCATCAAGAGGCCCAGGTGGCCCAGCGACGTTGGCGGAGGCCAGGTAGGATGTTATGGGCCAAGGAACAGGAAACAGGTGAGTTCGACAGTTTTATATAGGTGTTAGTCCGCGGATTCTGGGGCTGCATGGAGCTTCAGCACAAGATTCCCAAAAAATCATACAGATGTGTCCACAACGAGCCTAACAAGAGGCCTAGGTGTCCCAACGGCATTGGCGGAGGTCTGGTAGGAATTTATAGGCCAAGGAACAGAAAATAGCCGATTTTAGAAGTTTCCTGTGGGTGTTAGCTCACGGATTCTGAGGTGCATGGGGCTCCGACGCAATATTCCTAAAAAATAATATGGGTGGTCCGCAACGAGTTCGACAAGAGGCCCAGGTGGCCCGGCGCATTGGTGGAGTCTTATTAGGATTTTATGGGCCAAGGAACAAGAAACAGGCGATTTTGGCAGTTTTCTGTGTATGTTAGCCCACGGATTATGGGACTGCATGGGGCTCCGCGATAAGATTCCTTAATAATTGAACGGGTTGGTCTGCAACGAGCCCGGCAAGAGGACTCGGTTGCCCAACGGCATTGGTGGAGGCCTTGTAGGATTTTAGGCCAAGGAACAGGAAACATGCGATTTCAATAGTTTTCTGTGGGGGTGAGCCCATAGATTCTGGGGCTGCATGAGGCTCCGACGCAAGATTCTCGAAAAATCAAATGGGTGGGTCCGCAACGAGCCTGGCAAGTGGCCCAGGTGGCGTGCCGGCTTTCAGAGGCCTGATAGGATTTTATAGGCCAAGAAACAGGAAAAATGTGATTTCGGTAGTTTTCTGTGGTGTTAGCCCAGGATTCTGGGGCTGCATGGGGTTCCGACGCAAGAATCCCAAAAAAGTCATACGGATGGGTCTGTCGCGCCCCATTTTTTTTGCGAAAAGACGGGAACTTAGATGACATCGTGGCTACGACTCTTTTGGGATTTTTAAAATATAAATTGAAGAATTGCCATTTAATGAGTTAAGGTGCATTAGGACACCATTCTAAGCCTAAATTAATTCTAAAGGTCTGAGTCATCGAAGAACGGGTAAGAGTTTCAATTGCCTCAAAGGGAAGGTATTGAGCACCCCTCGAGGTCCGCAAATGCGGGTCCCGATCATATCTCATATTTATGTGGGGGGTTAAACAATTAAGGTCTCTATTTTAAAGAAAATTATCTTAATTTAATCTAAGTGATCACAAAAATAAAAATCAAACAAATAGGATAGAAAGTAAGTGAATAATGACAGAAAATTAATTTAGCTACCCCAAGCAACTAAAAACACAATGAAGAAAATATTTAGAAATTACGTGACAATTAATTCCACTCGGATCAGTTTACTCGGCTTTCATTTCCGAAGACAAAATTATCATATTTAGCTTGCATGGCTTGTTTAAGCTTAAGGACAAACCTTGGTTTTGATCACTTAGTTGCTTGGGGTCGTAAAGCTTGAGCCTTGATATCCTTTACGAGGGTTCTATATACCCCTACCCCTCCTAAGTTGATTATTTATTAACTTAAAGGCGTACTAAAAATGAAAAATACTATCGTTCCTAAAAAAAGTGCCTATCGTCCCTCCTAAGGTCCAAGAGGCATTGAACATTTATTTTTTGGTGGTTCTAGACTAAAAGAGAATATAGAATTTTCTAGAGGACCTCGCGTCAAACAAAAGCAATCAGAACGGGCAATTAGCAAGCAAGTCTCAAATAAGCCTCCGCACACATTAAAGAAAAACACAACTACATAGTACAAAGTACATGACATGCTAAGTATGCATAGATCAATATTCAAAGAAAGGGTTAAAGGAAACCTAGCAAAGGCTTCAAGTCACTCTTTAGAAAAAACATTGAAAATAGGGGTTGACACATGATTTAAAAATAGCTTATTTTTTTCGTTGAAAAGCACTTAAACTTGTGTCAATAGAAAGACTATAGTCGTGATTTCTATGTAAAATAAACATACAAAAAAATATTTAAACTTGGTAATTTGAAACGCCAAACATATTTATAATATCCTATGAACGTGGTTTCTAGCTGCAAGACTTGTAAAAACTTTGTTATCAATTCTAAAGACATGATTTTCAATTAATAAATATGCAAAATCCTATAAGCATGATCTCTATGTGAAATAGTGTTAAAAAATGTTTGACAAATATAAATATGACGTGGCATGTTTAAAAGGTTATTAAAAGTATAAGCATGATTTTTACATGAGATGATATTATAAGTATCTGCTAAAGTCATAATGCAAATAAATATCACACAACAAAGGTATGATCTTTGAAATTTAGAAACAAATAAATGATTTAGTAATTAAAAAAATGTACATAAATAGGACCATATTAAAATTCCATTACCAACTTTATGCCGTTTTTAAATTAAATATGAAAGATATTAATGGAGACAAGCTTAAAATCATTTTTAAGAAATCTTAACGTGGAGAAGAAAAAAAAAATACATTCACACACATAAAAATAAAATAAAATAAAAACAAAATGAAAAAAAAAAAAAAACACGCATCACATAGATACTTCTCCCCCATAATCCCCAATTTCATTAGAGGAGTATTACATTATTACACTTCTGGGACGTTTTGGGCCCGAGCCCGCGACAGCCCCTGAAACTATGGGTTAACACCCTCAAAAACTGCAGAAATCATCTCTTTCCTATTCATTGGCCTATAAAATTCTACCGGCCCTGGTGGGACTCTTGGAGGGCCCATTACAAATGGGTTGGTGCGATTCTTTGGGGAAATTGGGCCTGAGCCCCCGGTAGCCCCAGAAACCATGGGCTAACACCTATGAAAATTGCCAAAATCACCTTTTTCTTGTTCCTTGACCCATAAAATGCTATCAGCCTCGTCCCCGGCAGCAGGCCCTGGCAGGGCTCTTGGCGGGCTCGTTACGGATGGGTTGATTTAATTTTTTGAGAAAATTGGGTTCGAGACCCCGGCTGCCCTAGAAATTGTAGGTAACATGATTGGCATCGCTGGGACAGGTGGTATTCTTGGTGGGCTCATTACTAATGGGTTGGTGTAATTTTTTTGGAGGCCCGAGTCCTTGGCTGCCCCAGAAACCGTGGGTAACATCCACGAAAACCTCCCAAAATTGCTGGTTTCCTTTCCTTGGCGCATAAAATGCTATCGAGCCTCGTCCGGCGGCGCCGGGCCTGGTGGTAATCTCGATGGGCTCGTTACGACCAGGTTGGTCTAATTTTTTGAGAAAATTAGGCCCAAGCCCTCGGTAGCCCTAGAAACCATTGACTAAGACCTAGGAAAAACTATCGAAAATGCTTATTTCATGTTCCTTTGTCCATATATGCTACTAGGCCTCGCATGCTGCTGCTGAGCCTGGTGGGACTCTTGGTGGGCTCGTCACGAATGGGTTAGTCTAAGTTTGAGAAAATTTGGCTCGAACCCTCGATAGACCCAAAAACTGTGGGCTATAACCCATAAAAAACTGCTAAAATCGCTTATTTCTTGTCCCTCGGCCCATAAAATGCTACCAGGCCTTGTCCGGCCCTAGTGGACTCGTTACGGACGATTTGGTGTAACTATTATGGGAAAATAGGCTCGAAGCCCCGGCAGCCTCAGAATTCGTGGGCTAAAACTCACAAAAACTGAGAAAATCACCTGATTCCTATTAAAGCCCATAAAATACTCCCAAACACCGTCCGATAGTAGCGGGCCTACTGAAACTTTTAACGGGCTTGTCACCGATGGTTACATGGAATATTTCGAGAAAAATAGGCTAAGAGGCCTGGCACCCCACAGAATCCATAGGCTAACACCCACAAAAAGTTGAGAAAATTGCTTGACTCCTGTTTCGAACCGAATAAAATTCACCCAGGCACCGCCTGATGGCAATGCACCTACTAGAACTCTTAGCGGGCTCGTTACGCAATATCACATAAAAGTTTCTAAGAAAAATGGGTCTGGAATACCGACACCGCCTGAATCCGTAAAAATTGAGAAAATCACCTAATTTCTATTCTGAAGCCCATAAAATGGTCCACGTGCCTTACGATTGCACTTGAAACTTTTAGCAAGCTCGTTATAGATGGTTACGTGAATTTTTCCAAGAAAAATGTATTTTTGCAATAGTTCTTTTTAAGAATCTCTTAATTGCAACAAAATCATTTTATTTTGCAAGGCAATCACAAATATTGACTTTACGATCTCTTCTAAATACATGTAGGTCCCACAAGGATCATAAACCTAAAAAACTTTAATAAAAATCCCTTAAGGTAAAAAGTTTTTTTTTCCTTAAAGGAATAAATACTCTCAATTTTAATTTATTTATCTTATTTTGACTTAATAAAAATTTTACGTCAAATGTGATTTAAAATTTAAAATATGTCAAATGCACCAAATATCTTTTAATCTTATGATTTTAAATATGTCATTTGAAAGTTAAAATAAAAAATTTATTAAAAAATTATTTTTTTCTATGAAAAAAGAAGAAGAAAGAAACTCACTTTTCTCACTAAACTAAAAAAAAGACGAGCAATGCAAGATGGGCCGGGTCAATGCTTACTATTTTCAAATAAAATAGACATTGGCCCAAATCCAGTATTTAAGCTCATTCGGACTCAAAACTTTCTTCGGTTTCTAGGGTTTTTCCATCTACGTTAGTTTGAAGGTAATGTTCTATATATTTTTTCTTTAGGTTTTTAGGTTGATTAAGTTTTGATCTTCTGGTAAAATTATTGTAATTTATGGTTTTGATTGTTGCTATTATCTCATTTGCTGATTAAAACGCTGGTCAATTTTTCCTTTGAGAAAGTAATTAATTCCACAAAATGCTGGTTATGCCTTAAAAAATGCTGATTTGCCCATTTTATTTCAAAATTAGGGTTTAGTTAGTAAGGATTTCAGCTATGAAGAGTTTAATTAGAACTAGGATTTTGCTATAATTTGAGATGTACGCATTGATTGATCGAGTCCTGATAAAATGTTTGTTGGCTTATTTCAGGTTTTACTGGAGTGTGAAGATGAGGCCTATTTTTGTTGGGAACTTTGAGTTTGATACTCGTCAATCAGAACTGGAACGATTTTTCTCCAAGTATGGAAGAATAGAGCGAGTTGACATGAAATCTGGTATAGCTTAAGATTTTCTCTTTTTTGAAGATTGAGCTAGTTGGGGTTTGCTTACTTGTCTTAAAAGCAATAATGCACAACAAATTTTTCGATTTAGAGCTTGAGTTTGAATGTAGACAAAGCAATAATCTAGTTTGAGTTTGAATGCGGATAAAACAATAATCTAGTTTGAGTTTGAATGCGATTTTAAGAAGCAAAGCTGGAATACGTTTGAGGCCTGTCCTGGGTTTAATTTGGGGTTTAAGTTTCATGGAGCTAACACTATATATATTAATATATGAAGAGTGCAAGCTATGTTTTGGATTGGGGTCTTATGGGTATGCCGTGGATTATCTGTCCTATACAGCCCAAAATTTTTAGTTTCATTTTCGTTTAAGTGTATGGCTACAACTATATATGCAAAATGTTTTTTTTTTTAATAGTTTCTTTGATCCTAACAGTTATTGGTACATGAAGGTTAGTAGATTTTTAAATGGCTTCATTGTTATTTTATGATTTCCATTTTCACCGTATGCATTAATGACTGAAATTGCATGATAATGTTTTGTAAGAAAGTTTTTGTACTTGTCTGATAGCATTAACTTCTTTTGCTTTTTTGAGGTGCATGCTAGATTACTGTCTTTTCCCTCCTGGGATATTTGACTATAAATATTTTGGTTAAACAAAATTACACAGCTATATGACTATGTCTGTAGCATGTACATATGGTACATGTGAGTTGTCAAGACGTAATGTGGAACCAAACATTCATTTGGAAAAGATCTCCACATTCAAGTGTTTATTTTGCCGCAGGCACATCTACTAAGGAAAAAGAGCTTCTATCATGGCTCAACACTTCTGTGCCAAAAAACTTCTAATGCAAGGAAACCTATCTGCCTACCTGATCTCCTCCTTCTCACAGATGGAATTGTTCTGAATTTCTTACATCGATCTTCTGTCATTCACTTACTTCACTACTCATGTTGGCTTATCACGAGAATGATCATGGTGGGATCAGTCGGTTCATCATGCCATGCCTACCACTACTAATAAAGGGGATCAATGAATTATATCATGCCATGCTACCAATTCTGAAATCGTGCTCTGAACATGGTGATGCATGCTTAGCAATGACTACTCAGACCTGAGTTTTTAACCTTTAATTAGCCTTCATCACCTTGACCATCATCATCATCATGATCTAGTTCATGCAAGGCCTCTACTTCCTTACTTTCCTCAAGTCCTCACATTCTTGCAGGTGTTGTATGTTATTTAATTTCTAAAGGAGATGAGAACTTTGATTTAGCTGTTGTCCACTTAACTGAAAAGACTTTAGATCCCATACCTTATTGTTATTTCGGCCTTATAACGAAAGTCCTTACAATTACAGGGTATGCTTTTGTCTACTTTGAGGATGAGCGAGATGCAGCAGATGCAATCCGTGGGACTGACAATATGCCATTTGGTTATGAAAGGCGCCGCCTGTCAGTGGAATGGGCAAAAGTAATGTTTCCATCTCCATCCTTCCTATATTTGAGAAATGCAATTTGTTACACATTTCCTCCCCGAAAAGCAGTACAATTTGTTAACGATTGACATCTTATTTCATTAATTATGACTTTGTTTATTTTGACAGGGTGAACGTGGTAGGCATCGTGATGGCCCCAAGTCTGGTGGAAACCAGAGACCAACCAAAACTTTGTTTGTAATAAACTTTGACCCTATTCGCACTAGGGTCCGAGACATAGAAAGACACTTTGAACCCTACGGCAAAGTCCTCCATGTTCGCATACGCCGCAATTTTGCATTTGTGCAGTTTGAAAATCAGGAAGAAGCCACAAGAGCTTTGGAGTGTACACACATGAGGTTAGTAAGACATTTAGTCTATTGCTTATATTTGCAATATCCGATCTGTTGTTTCCTAACAAGAAGTGAGTTGCTAATGCATTTTGCAGTAAAATACTTGATAGAGTGGTTTCTGTGGAGTATGCGTTGAAGGATGATGATGAGAGGGGGGACAAATATAACAGCAGCCCTAGACGAGATTATGGCAGGCAAAGGGATAGTCCTTATCGAAGGTCACCTAGCCCAATCTATCGCAGGAACCGACCAAGTCCTGATTATGGCCGACCTCGCAGTCCTGTTCATAATGGTCCATCATATGACAGATACAGGAGTCCACAGTATGGAAGGTACCGCAGGTATTAAAAAAATTCCTTTTCTCTATTTGGCTCTTAAAACTGTCTTTAACGACATTTCTTGATGCAAGTAGTTGACATTTTCCCTTTGTATTTTTCAGCAGGTCTCCTGTCCGTAGGTCTTGAACTTGAGTCAGTTCTTTATCTGGGATATGTTGTGCTGTCATAATGTAAATGCTTGATGCAGTCTGCTTGTGTAGGAGAAAGATGTATCTTTTATCGGTGTAATGGATTAGCTGTTGCATTTTGTGGCTTTAACATTGTGGATCGTAGTTTGTGACTTTAGCTTTGGGAGAACTTTGTGTAGTAATAGTATTCTCATGTGCCTATGCATGTTGGAGACCATTTGATCGTACATAAATCTGAAATGCGATCCCTTTATTAGGTTGCTGCGTTTGTTCTATTGTTGAATATGTTACTGAGGTAACACGTAGCCACTTGAGTATGAAAAAAATGCTAGTGATTGTTAAAGAAATGATGTATTTCTATCAAATAAAAGGAACCAGCCTAGTAAGAAGGCCTTAAAGAAGCTAGTGGGAAGTGCAATTCATTAAGGAGCTAATGTTTGTGGTGAAAGTTAGGCCTCACAAAGGGCTAACGCAAAAGACATCAACACATTTTTCTTCTTAAACGAATGTTCTTTTCTATATTTTAAATTATTTTGTTCTTGGTGAAATAATTTATTAATTTATAGTTGAATATTTTTGATTAAAAATTTCATAATTTTCTATTTTCATCCTTAAATTTCGTGTCCAATTAAATTCTTCTGTGTACGAGAAGGAGAAAATGGAAGTAGAAAGTTCTCAATAATTAAAATACTAAACAAGCACATATTAAGACTATCGCGTGATGTAGATTGAAACGATGAGATGTTATGATTCATATTTCAATAGAAATAAGAAATAATGCTAGATGATCTCTTCCTATTTATTCAAACCTTGGAAAGTAACTACAACTATAACATAATACAATGAAATTTCACAAGTGAAGTCTGGAGAGAGTAGAAATACATGCATTATACAATTAAATAGTCTACGTTTGTATTGAGAACTTGAGATAAAACTTTTCAGCTCAATTAAAAACTAGTAACTTCCAAACTTGAACCTACATCAACTTATAAGATTCAATCCTTCTATACGTAACTCAATCAATTAAACCACAAACTTATTACATCCATTGAGAAGGAAAAAATTGACTTAACATTCAATCCAACAGACATATATAACATTTAAAGACTTGACTTAATCATCTTTTTGTTTTTCATTTCATATTTTTTGATGGACAATTGTGATATAATCAAGAAGATGATTTAGCCAACTCTCTTTGAAGTGCCTTATCAACCCATACCTCAGCATCTTGCATCATTTCTGGGCTAAGTCTAACCATAAGAATACAGAACTCTGTCTCATTCAATGCTCCATCGCCATCCAAGTCTCCTTCTTTTACCATAGCCTCTGCATCTTCTCTGCTCATCCCTTCCATCCCTAAAAGCCCCGAATTCTTCTGTAAGCTCGCGGATGTGATCAAGCCATTTTTGGGGTCCGCCAGAAGCCTGAATCCTCCACATAGCTCCGCGACAAAGGCCTCCACGTCTAGTTTTTCAGCCATCACGGGTAACAAGTCTTGATATTCTGTTGTTGTTGTCGCTTCACCAACGTTGTAATTTTCCATTTTCTTGTTCGTTGTATCTAGGACAAAATTGGATGTCAACTTGGAACAAGAAATGTTGGAAGCTCTATTTATAATGCTAAATTTCTTCTAAGGTCTAATGGGGAAGTTCCCTTAGAACTCCAAATGTAACAGTAATTATATATTTTGGTGAATATTATGAAGTATTGTTATATTGTCAAGTGGGAAGATTTGAAGATTTGATCAATGATTTAGGTAAGATAGGTAAAAGAGAGTGGGGATGGGCTATGTCCTATGGTCCATATTAATTCACATGGAACTATATAAATGGATGGTTTATGTGGGGCCTCTAATTTTATTAATTTAGTATATTGGACAAGTTACATATTTAGTTGATAATAATATGCTCATGGTTTTAAAAAATAACGGTCTATTTTGATTTGACACGAACTTTATTAAAATAAAGAATATTTTTTAATCTTAAATTAAAGTTATGTCAAATGTATCAAAAAAGAAAAGAAAATCATTTTACGAAAAGAATATATATTTGCTGGCTATTATTTTGATGGACGATTATACAATACTGTGTATAGTTTCCCTTTTTCCCCTTTAAATAAATAATCTTTTGGGGTTGTTTACGCTAGCTATCCCTCTTTTATTTCTTGACTCTACTCTATAGGCATGGCTCAAACTAGGTTTGTTTTATTTGATTCGTATTAAAAGTTACATAAATGTACTTGCCAACTAAATGACTTTTCTTCTCACATTGAAAAAGACTAAAAAAAGATTCATAAAATCTTTCTTAAACTACAAAAACTTAAATATACCAAGAGAAAAACACCATTTCCTTGCGTGCATATCTTCCATTAACAAATTTTCTTCATGTTTGTATTCTTCATTGCCAAAATATCACCTCTTGGTTTACCTTTCTATGGCCTTGATGGAAAACATACAAGTTTTTGACCAAATGATAATAACGTTAACATAAATTTAAGAGTCTTTTAAATATTTAAATTCTGAATTCATCACTATTTTAGCGGACCTTTTAGTTGTTTCCAAGTTGTCAAATAGAATATATCAATCTTATAGGATAGTTTATATGATGATAATTTCTAGGAAGGTTCATATGTGGGGATCTTCAAAGTGACTTGTAATTTTAATTTGGCTAGATGTCACAAGTGTTCTCTTTCTTTGAAGCTTCCTCTGTTCCTTTTTTGGACTTTCAATTCATTTCTTGATTTTCCTTGTCTTCTATCTATGAATGTATTGTGTGGTCCATGCCACAATTATTTATTTCCTTTAGATTGAACCAATAAAATAATACATCAAACCTTTCTTCTTTTTGTTCTTTTATTGGTATATAAAAAAATATATTTTCTTAAAAATTAAGTAATTTCTTACTTATTTTTTAAAATTAAAAACATTTATAAGTGAATGGCAAAATACTATGAGAGTGGGGGTTCGAGGGTGATACTTCAAGATTGATGATAGTGATTATGAGTAGCAATTGATAAGTACTCTTGGTAATGATGGTTCTCGATGATGATCACAAATGATGACTTGTGATAATGATAGTTGGTTGTGATAATTTGTAATTTTTGATAGTTCTGATTAAATATGGTGTTACAAATGATAGTAGGTGGCAACTTCAAGGACTATCGGTAAAAGTAGATGGAGCAGCAGTTAAATATTATTCTTGCATCAATTTTTAAACAGATTACATTGATATGATAGCAAGACATTGTTATGTATCTTAATGATTCAATATTTTATAATTATTAAAATTTGAATAATTACTTAGATTCAAACATCTATTAAAAACCAAACAAATAAGGTGTTCTAGTTTTTATAATTTCTATTTATATATGTTAAATAAAAGCTGAACTTAGATATTACATGCATGTATTTTCAAAATACAAATTAGAAAAAGAGAACTTTCTATCAAGTACCTGTGTGAAAATGATATCTACGAATATATTCCTGCCAAAGTGATGACTCGTTTCTTCACCATTATTATTTGCTTGAAGATTTTTGGAGCAATGATGAAATTATTTTTGTGTGATCTTATAGATTATAAATTTGAATCGTATAAATAATCATTAATGCTCGCATTAGAGTGTGTTATCTAAATCACACCTTATGTAATGCGACTCTTCCCTGGACCCTACTAACGCTGGATGTTTATCTAAATCACACCTTATGTTTTGCCCCTTTCCTTGTTTTTATATATTGTTTCATATGGTATATTCTCTAGAGATAATGATCACAGCACTTTGAATTTTTTTTTTTTGCTGCTTTGGAATCTTCTTCCTGGCCACAAATGTAGAATATTAGTATAATTTCTTGTAAAATGGAACTTGTGCTTGTGTATTTTCATGTAAGTTGTACAATTCCTATCTTTTATTGTCCAATTTTTTTGAATACTGTATATTTGTTTATAGGCTCATGGCAAAGAAGAGTATAAAGAGAAACAGTGTCTTCTTGGGTCGCGGCCAAGAGTGTTATGTAAAAAAGAGCAAGGATTTTCTAGATCAAATCACGCGAGTCATGATCCTTGTTAGGCAATTGTTCCCACAAGGGTGTTGTTTACATAAAAAACACGCTAATTCATATACAGGTTAAATTGCAATGACAGTTACATCCATACAAAGTAAAGGCGAACTGAAAAGAGAGACAACAGAGTCAAGGTAGAAACAAAGAAAGATATACAATGTACACAGTTATATAGTATGAACTCCACCTACCAAAATTATCCGCGTATAAAGTGATCCCTCTTAGGTCGATCGAAGTTATATAGTTAACGCGTGGAAAAAGAAGAAAAACAAATACTAGCCTTCACCAGAACCATTAATCTATGAGATAAATTAGGATATTTGGAGAAAGTTGGCAATGCAGTCATTCACTCTAGCTTAGTTGCCTACCAACTTTTTCCGTGTCATCCATCTCTTCCTGCAGTTTTCCAGTTCCTCCTCTTTCATTTTCGAGAGTTCATGAAACCACTGCTGATAATGCAAATCAATTGCTTGCATCTCCAACTGTAGCTCTGTATCCTCGTCGAAAGAACCACTTGACAAACTCATGCCTCTTGAAATTCTGTCTATATCTGAATAAGTCATCTCTGAATCCTTTCCATATTCATTTGCTGGTACGCGTTCTACAACATCACCGTTGTTTTCCTGTGTTGTCCATTCATCGTGAAACAAGTACCTGAAATCCATCTCCGAGATGTTTGTACTACAACTTCTGGGAAATCCATCATTAACATGATCGTCAAAGCATATCTCAGTCTGTATATTAGCAGCATTTTCAGCCATTACTGTAGAAACAACCGATCCCTGAGATTTTCCATCATCCACAAGCGCCAAGTGCGATGGGGAAGCAAATGTAACATGATGAGAAGTGTCATCTAAATTCACATACAATTCACCTTTATCACTTCGAGCACCAACTTGAGTTTCTGCTTTAAAGCCAGAAATAACACCTTGCTGACCTATGGACTTGGAAGGGCAACCACTTACATCTGTATGCCACGAACTTGAAGAAAGGTTTAGGCTTTCTTGAGGTTGTTTGCTTGGATTTCTCCCTCCACTAGAATGGCCACCAGAAGACGGATTCCAAGATGGAAATATCTTCATTATTAGGTAATCGATAAAGTCAGCAATAAAAGCTACATCATTATCAGGTAGCTGCAATTGTTCAACCATCTCAGCCGCAACTAAAGGTGCAGTGTCAGTTTCAAGATAGAAAATGAAGTGTATATTTCTTACACTACCTGCACGATAACAAAATGTTTGGAATAAGAGAGGATATCTGATTCCGCAATGCTCAAAAATAACTGATTGATGTTCACATATTTACCAGCAGGATCTCTGATTCGCAAGGTCAGAGAAATTGAGTTGGCATCATTATTCTTCCCCATTAATTTGAATTCATTATTCTGATGGCATCTCTGGAATTCAAAACCTGGAACACTAGGACTTCCACAACTAGAATCTGTACATATAGATTGGTTAGAGTCGAAATCCAGATCCATGGAATGAGGTAAAGGTTTCAACAAACTCAAGGATTTAGGACATTGCTTAGGTAACTGAATTTGATTATCGACCGACTCATTCAAGTTTTCAAATTTAAGAAACGGATCTTTCAGGAGGTCCGTGGCTGACAATCTCTCCGATGCTGCGACCAAGCATTTCTCAATGAATGCTTTGACTTCAGAATCAGTAACTTTACTGAGGGAAGCAGGTTTAACACCCTGATAAAGCAAAGTTCTTTTAGATTGACAGAATGACACAATTACAAACACTAATTAAAACATCAAATTATTGAACTTACTGAGCTAACTTTCTTATAAATTTGGGCAGGATTCTTGCACTCGCTGTAAGGGTACTCGAAAGTTACCATCTCCAACATACACATTCCGAAGGAATATATATCAATTAGTTCATTATACTCTTCTTCGTAGAGCTCTGGGGCCATGAATTCAGGGGTCCCTTTTGTATAGCAATAAATAAAGTCAGTGCTACAACAACAACAACATACCCCAGTGCCTCAAGAGAGGGAAATTTTGTCTAAAATTGTACTACAAGAAACAACCATACCAATAACACTCTTGGCACTTGGCTGCTCCATAATAGTTGCCAATCCAAAATCACCAATCCTGATTTCCCCATGATTTCCATTGACGAAAATATTATCGCATTTCAAGTCCCTATGAATGATAGGTGGGTTCTGACTATGGAGATACTCCAAACCTTGCAGAACCTGCCTTGCCCAATTCTTTATAGTCTTCAGATCAACACTTTTATACTTATTACGGTATCTACATCGATGGATAGATCATCATTTTTAAGATAACATAATAAGCAAATGAAGAAACGGAGAAACTATCAAGAAAACTCACTGCCTCAGGTTCCCAGATGTGAAGAGCTCAGTGATCATGTTAACTGTCTTCTTCTTGTCATCAACCCACGAATCATATAACTTCATTACATTTTCATGTTTCAATTGTCTCAGAAGATGAATCTCTGAATACAATTTTCCCAAACTTTCTGGTGACTGCATCACGTCCTCAATTTTCACTCGGCTCCATGCAACTTCAATACCCTCAAGTAGGTCAAATGCCTTATAGCTAAATTCCAAAAACAAGACAAACAGCTTAGTTATTTCAATTTAAAAGAATTATCAATTATATTTAGCCATATTAAAATTAAGAGATTAAAATGAAAACGAAAAAAGAGACAATGTTGAGGAACATACACTGTCTTGAATGCTCCCTTGCCCAATACCTCATTATACTGTAAGAAAAAAAAGGCAGGATGGTCAATGAACTGATATTTTTCAAGCTTTGTCTGCTAAATAAAGGAAATATGAAGAGACTCCCATAATACCCTTTCTTCTTTTCTTAGAGTAATTCATATCCACTCGTCCTTCACTAACATACCAAGTAAATCTCACAAGTTGGGTATGGAGAGAGTAGAGTGTATGCAGACCTTACCACTACCTTATGGAAGTAGAGAGGCTGATTTGAAAAACCCTTGCCCCAACCCAATTAAAAAGAAGAAGAAAATAGTGTAGAAAACAAAGCAACAACGGAAGCAAAGCAAAGCCTACAAGGAGCAAGAGCAACAAAATAGTGCGATAGCCGGAACATAATAAATAACAGATCATGATAGATATCAAAAGCAAGAACTACAATAATACGGCTAGCTATTGTATCATAGAGCATATCAATATAAAATTGAAAATCCAATTTGAACTTGAAGCAGGATGTTAGAAGAGATTTTGAAAGACAAGTAGATCAGAAAAAATTTAAGCAAGCTCATGCAAATGATCATGGACTTCATACTTAATTACCAAATATTAATTAACAATGTATTGTCAAATTTCTACTTTCCCTCCGTCTGGTGAGCGATCCCTTAGTTTGTTGAGTAATTTAAAATTTTGTTTCTTAAGCTGCTCGGATAGCTTTCTATCGACCTCCTGCAACATGTATCTTGAATTTTGTCTTTCAATATGACCTTTCTTAGACTTAGTACATCCTTTTTTGAAAGTTCCTCATTTCTTAATCTCTAAACGTGTTTAACCAAACCTCCCAAAATTTCAGCAAAACTCACCACCAACGTGTATAGCTCATGAATGGTAATAGTGATGCAAATAAGCACCACTCATATTGTTTTCTAATAAAATTTTCAATGAGTTCTTTTGTTTTGCATCTGAGCTCAGCTGCCTCAAAGACACTCTCATCTGCCTATAATGTAATAACCTTATGTATAATTTTGATTTTGCATTTGAGACAAGACGTCAGAAACACCGCTATAACTGCTCCTCATCAATTAATCGCACTCTTTTGGGACATCCAATATCCAACTTCTTAGACAATTGAGCCTCAACTAATCGAGTGCTTTTGGGACATCCACAATCCAACTTCTAAACTTGACTTGTAAATTCTAATTGTTAAACAATGAGACTCATTTTGTTGAAAATTTCTTATATTAAGGGTGTGACAACCTAGAGTCTAGAGAGAGGCCCTAGAGTCTAAAGGTTTCAGGTTAAGAAGTACTAAGATAGACTACTTGGAGTGCAAGTTCAGTAACATGACGCATGAGGCAGAGGTGAAAATGAAGTATCTTGGGTCCATGGCACATCCTATGGGAATGGGGTGGGTGAAATAGGGGTTCTCCTCTAGGCTACTGTGGTACTAGAATGTGTCTCCAACACTTAAAAAGTAAGTTGTATAGAGTGATGGTAACCACACCCTAAATCAAAATCAGCACAACAACAACAACAATAGACCAAGTGAAATCCACAAGTGGGGTTTGGAAAGAGTAGAGTATATGCAAACCTTATTACTACCTCAAATCAGCACGACAATACAGAAATGTAAACAACATTTATGAGGAAATATATAGAAAATTACCCGAACATATCGACCATTGGGATCTTTCTCAACATAGTCATCTTGCAAGAAAGGTGACTGATAATCAACCCAATCAAAAGATCCTCCTTTCTTCTTTGTACATCTTAAAGGGTCTCCATTTCCAATTCCAGACCCGGAAATCATTCTGTTGAAACAACCAAACAAACGACGAAAAAGGAAGAAGAAGAACAGAGAGGTACAACCTTAATCAAAGGCAAAACAGGATTTCATCAAGAAAAGATGACATTTTTGCATGTCTTAAAGGGGCAGGGAAGAAGAAGAAGAATTGGGTATCATTGAGATGATGGACCCAATTAGTCGAATGAAATGTGTAGATTGATGGGGTTCTTGTTTCCATGCCAATAACACAAATCTCCATTGTAACAACAATTTCTTACACTCTTCTTCATTCAACAACACACAACCAAATTGCTTTTTATGAAAATTCTACTTTTTTGCAAATGTTCAAAGGTAACACTAGTAGCTAAATGATAAATAAATCTGGATAAGATAAAAAAAATCCGAGAAAGTTGGAGAGACAGAAGAAAAGGTAGGCTTGTTATTGGCTCTAACATTTTTTTTCCCCTTAATATAACCCAAGTATGAAAAAGAAAGAAACAAAAAAAAAATGCGGTGAACGTGGATCGAACACGTGACCTTCAGATCTTCAGTCTGACGCTCTCCCAACTGAGCTATCCCCGCATGTTGGTGTGAAGTCATACAAAACATTTCTGTTGGATGTTCTTCGATAGTCCAATGTAGTACTTTGCTATAAGAGAGTAACAAATAATATTGATACGAAACTACGCAACATATACTCGATAAGCTACAGTTATGTCATAATTTTTAAAATATTTCTTTGTCCTCGGGAGCGGAATTACATTCATTCATTCAAGGGTGGTCAAACATACATCTTTCGTCCAATTTTTTTTCCGAATATATAGATTAAATATAGATATTTTGATATATATATATATTAATTGTTGAACACCCTTAATATAAAAATTACTCATCCATGTTCTAAAAGTATGAATATTCTTGATAAACATATACACTCCGTCACTATTCATCTTAACTCTACCTCTTTTCGTACTCATTGTGAATAAAATTTCACGCTTAAGATACTTTTAGTAGCTTTGACTTTAATCTTATAAAAATCATCTAAAATGTACTTGATAAAAATTATCAAGTATTTTAGTTCTCTAATTAAGAAGATTTCGTACATAGAAAATACTATGATACTCAAACTCATCAAATTAAATATATAATACTAAGAGTTATTATAGACGGGACTGATCTAGCTACTAGTTTTTGCGAAAAGTAAAGTGAACAAATTAAATATAAGTGGTTCATTCCAAAAAGTGTTTTCCTCACCTCTAATTCATGTGATCCCCAAGTACTTTTATAGGAATTATTGAGGGCGTGGTATAGTGAGTGAAATTATTCTTCTCTTAGTAAAAAGGTTTTGAATTTGAGTTTTGAATGTGAAAAAATTGTCTAATATAATGTGTTTTTTTTTCTTTGGAATGAGACTCTAGAAGACACAAATTCACAATAATCAGATTCCAATATAAATATTGAATATCGAGCGAAAAAGTAAAAAAAAAGGAAAAAATACCTTTATAGCTAGCTAGGTTACGTGTTGTCTCATTGACCTTACCATATTTGTAAAGTACTAGAAGGTAATCCATTAATTGCGGCGATTGGAAACATGGACGCACTCAATAAATCCAAATTTTATTGATTTTGGTGATGAAATATCGATCTAACATTTGTGAATGGATATATATGGAGATATTGAAATTTTGTGAAACTCTACAAGATATCTTCAATTTCAGTTAGGACTCTATAAAACGTGTTTAATTTCAGTTAGTGTTCTTAAAGGTTAGACTAAATCCCAATCCATATCTAAGGTAATATATCTTTTTGAATAGACATCGAATATTCCATAAACTCTTCGGATATTTTAATAAAGAGGTCAAATATCCACAAATTCTTTTATAAGATTAAATCTAAATAATCATACGTTCGAGAAATACATCATTAACGTTCCTCAAATTTTGAACTTTATATTTTACCTTTAATAACATGACTCTATGAACACATAAATTAAAACTTATTTAACATATATAGTAATTTATTTAAAATTTGGCTCCACCAGAATGGTATGGAAATAGCAGTAAAGGGACTGAAAGAAAAGTTGAGGACAAAGATTAGGCATTATTAGTTGAAGCAGGTAGGTTCATTTTTATTTAAATAAAAATAACTGATTTGCTGAGTTACTTTGTTAAATATTTCTATTGCTGTCAAAGCTAAATTTACAAGTGAAAATATTCCTGAGTGAATTTTAAATCTCCAAAACTATTAAACCATCCTCTAATCTTTTGATTCAGGGATTCAAAATTTAGATATATATAAATTATTATTTTTTTATAATATAATTTTTTATCAAAAAAATTTGAAAGAATAACTTCATTACCTCCTAGATCATCTTTGACGTTGATTAATTAAATTGAGATACGAGAATCATGTGTTTATATCTAAACATTCCAAACAAAAGTAGTATTGCCTTTATAATCATAAACTTATAAGAAAAAAATGAAAAATATATTTCGACTTCAAACATTTATCATGCATGCCATGTTGCTATCATATTATCCCTTGCCAAATTATGC
>JAPFFP010000002.1:3751979-3763649 GCA_026153255.1 Solanum medicagineum
AATAACTTAAGAATAAACAAAAGGACAGTAATGGAAAATTTGATTAAAATTTTGTCTTAAAATATATTTCTTAATCTATATGTATTATTTTAAAAATTTAATTAATATGGGACAGAGGGAATAACACTTATATTAATTATATATAAATGTATCTCCTCCACTCACCAAATTCACTCTAATTACCAGTTTTAGCTTCCTAACTTAGATGTTACAAATTAGAGTCAGGACTAAAAATTTTATAACATGGATGTACAGTTAAAAATAAGAAAGTGTTAAGTGGCACCATTTTCCTTTATTTTGTGCCCACTTTGTCAACAACTATGTTAGAAAATAAAAAAGCATCAACGGATACAGGGGAATGTAGGTGTTAACGCTCTTTACGGAAGGAAAATATTATTTTTTTTGGAGTTGATGACTTTTTTTAGGCAGTAAATTCTATCCGTACTTGTTCTCCATTATTGTTACTTATCAAGAGGAGGATAAATAAAAATGAACGAAAATAATATAATTTTACGAGTAGAGTCTGGATAACAAAGTTACTTTTAATAAATTTTAACAAACAAATAAGACAATAGAACAACGCATGGAAAATAGTGCCACGATAGCAGTAGGAATACACTTGTTTAAGGTCAAAAGTTCACATACAATATCATCTATTTATACTTCCAAGGTCACTTCTCTCCATCCACTCACTCTTCCCTCTTCATCCTCTTTACAATGAAAGCCATTTCACTTCCCTTACTCTTCATCATCCTTCCCATTTCTCTAGCTGCAGCTAATTCTCTTCAATATCAAACACTCATCCTAAACTCTCTCCCTCAACAACCTAAATCCCTCTCATGGAATTCTAACGAACTAGAACAACTATCTTCCGACAACGAAAACACCCTTTCTGTACAGTTACATCATATCGACTTAATCTCACCTTCATCCTTCAATGCTACTCCACAAGCATTGTTCCAACTCCGCCTCCAACGCGACGCCATTAGAGCTAAATCCCTCTCCCTCCTCTCCGCCACCGCTGCCAATGCTACCAGTAAAGATTTCAGCAGCTCCGTTATCTCCGGTTTAGCTCAGGGAAGCGGTGAGTATTTCACTCGTATTGGTATTGGTACGCCTACCAGGTACGTTTACTTAGTTCTCGATACTGGAAGTGACATTGTATGGATCCAATGTTTGCCCTGTAGCAAATGCTACACTCAATCCGACCCGGTTTTTGACCCGAGTAAATCGTCCTCCTTTGCTCCGGTCACCTGTGATTCTCCTTTGTGCCGCCGGCTTGACTCGCCCGGCTGTAACAATCGCAACAAATGCCTTTACCAAGTCTCATACGGCGACGGTTCATTCACCATTGGCGAATACTCGACGGAAACTTTAAATTTCAGGAAAACAATTGTTAGCAACATTTCCTTTGGATGCGGGCATGATAATGAAGGTTTGTTCGTCGGAGCCGCCGGTTTATTAGGTCTCGGCAAAGGGAAACTGTCATTTCCGGGTCAAGCCGGCAGCCGATTCGGTCAGAAATTCTCCTACTGCCTCGCTGATCGGACCGGTTCTGCTAAACCGTCTTATATCGTTTTCGGTGAATCAGCCGTTACTCGAAATACCCTTTTTACCCCTCTCCTCACCAACCCAAAACTCGATACATTTTACTACGTGGAACTTATCGGAATCAGCGTCGGAGGTACGAAGGTTCCAGCCATCACGCCGGAGTTATTTAAGCTTGATGCTGAAGGTAATGGTGGAGTCATCGTTGATTCGGGTACTTCAGTGACCCGGTTGACCAGACCCGCTTATATAGCAGTAAGGGATGCTTTCAGATTGGGTGCTAGAGATTTGAAGAGAGCTCCAAATTTCTCTTTGTTCGATACATGCTTTGATTTATCGGGAAAAACAAGAGTGAAAGTACCGACGGTGGTTTTACACTTCGCCGGAGCTGACGTGGCGTTGCCGGCGTCGAATTATATGATTCCGGTGAACGGTGAAGGGAGATACTGCTTTGGATTTGCGGGTACGAATGCCGGGTTGTCAATAATTGGGAATATTCAGCAGCAGGGTTTTCGGGTCGTGTTTGATCTTGCGGGTTCTCGGTTAGGGTTTGCTCCTCGTGGGTGTTCTTATTAATTAACAAGAGATTAAGTTAATCAGTTTGTTTAGTAGTAATGACTCTGTGAAAAGGCAAAGAGGAAATTTGCACTTTGCAGAAAAAGAGGAACATCTTCACATGTCTTTTGTTTAGTATTATGTGCTAATGATGGTGTCTTTTTGCTAATTAACAAAAAGAGCATTAGAAAAAGGGTTAATTAAAAGGTGCTGCTAAATGACGCAAAAAGTGCTGCTAAAGTTGCTCTATATTTTTATTGTAAATTGACTCCAAGCAAGTTATTTTATAATGTAGTTCATCGTAATTTAAGTAGCTACATAAGTGCTAACTGCTTTGTTGATTCCATCATCGATTAAGGCCAATGTATACTTTCGATGCAAAAACATACGAAATTAAAATTTTGATTATGCTCTCACTTATGGAAAATCTTTCCATTGATGATTTTCGCAAACCAAATGAGATCCATTGAAATTTTAATATTTGCACACGGTGGTAAAAGTGAAAATACACATAATCACTATCGACTGTCAAAAATGTTCTTGTGCAAAATGGAGAAATATGTGTGAAATTGAGCCAAAGACATATTTCACTAAGTACTACTATTACACCCTAAAAATTATCAAAAAGATTGCTCGAATAACGTATTATTCCAATTTTTTTTGGTAAATCTGAGGTCACAATATTCATCAGAGCGAAAAGTCATATTGGGAAGTAGTTTTAATTGAATTTTAGGTCAACTAGATGAAAAGATATTTTTTCGAAGCAAAATTGCAAAATCAGAAGAATATGAGACAGGTCCGCATCGAAAACCTACTTTGCCATAGTTCATTTTTGAGTTTTATTCATAAGTGCGATTTACATAAATATACACTGGACAAGTAAAATTTGTATAATTACACATAAAATGAATTTGTCAAATGCATTTTAAAGGGAATTTCTCTTGATATGTTGCGACTAAAAATGTTTGCTTTGACAGCAAACTCTTTATTTTACATTAAAAGTAGACAAAATTTAACATTAGTAAGAGATAATTCTTTCTTTTTTGAACTAAGTATAATCTGTATAGGAAATAACTTGTAAGCGGCTATTGAATACTACGGCGAGTGACAGAGTGTTGAGAGCACTGATTATGAGTAGGGGTGTTATAAATGTCGATTTAGTTCAATCTTTTCATTTATCAAATCAATTATGCTGATTTTTAAATCTATAAATATAATATTAATTTTTTTTAAGTTTTGTTAGATTTTTTGCTCGGTAAAATCTCCACAACAAACAATGCTTTTAAAATTTTCTTCTATAATCATATGAGTCTTTTGGAAATAAAATATGAAATAAGTCACAACGTTGATCTAAAATGTATTTCTATTCAGTAATCTTGATATACTTATATTTACAATTTTTTTCGTTTAGTTTTTTGGTTACTTTTGGGCCAGTTTGTTCGAGTGGCATGTGCACAGCAGCCCACCCTTTAAATTAAAAAGAAATTTACTTGAGTACCTCATAATTTTTTTTCCCTTATATTATGACTATAAAAAAATTATATGACCAAAATATATTTAAAAAAATATTTTCGTTGAAAACTTTATTGTTAATTACAAATGAGCTTCATGATACTCTCTCTGATCCAATTTACTCCTTCCATTCACGTTTATTAAAACATTTATTTTCACTTTTAGTTATCTAGTATAAAAAAAATCTTAAGAAATAATTTATTAGTATTTAGTACCTAGTTCACCCTTTTTTTAAATGTAGTCATTCAATGTACTTCTTTCACTATATGCTATAGTTCTGGACAATACATCTCTCAATATATTTTTTTATAATATTAAATTTGTTATATTCAAAGGATGGTATAATTCTATTATTATTCTTTACAAAGTGTTTCAAGTTAATATTGGACTTACTTTATCATTAATTTTCCTATTGACTAGTTCTAGTCTTAGACTTTAAAAATTAAATTCCATTAAGTTTGAAATTTCGAATAGAACAAGTTTTCTTTGTCTACTTATTTTGAGTGGGACAAGATAACAGACTTTAAAAATTTAAATTTTGAAATATCTTCAATTACTACAATTTGAGAAAATGAAAGGACTTACCAGTCTCCACCCCAAGACTTTAATTAGTTTCCTGCAATAAAGGGTATCTGTTCAGAAATAAATTTGGATCACTTCACATAACTTAAAAAAGATATTATTATTATAAATGTTTAAAGGACGGTACGTCGATCTAAAACTTTCGCTACACATGTGGAGTTTGAAAAAAGATCTGATCATAAGAGCATATTGTATATGTATTATTTTCTATTTTTGATAAAAGCTGTTTTTTCCATCAATCTTGGATGGAGTCAAAGATTCACTATTTTTTGACTTTGGGGTATGATGGGAATAAAGCAAAATGACTCTTTAAACTGTCTGGCTTCTTTCAATTGTGAAGTAGCAGTTAGTCAATGCAACTTTCGACGCTCATCATGGGTCATCCGGAAACAGTCACGCGATGTTTTTAAACATAGGGGTCAGGCTGCGTACATCCGACTCCCCTTTACCCCGCAATGGGCGGGAGCCTTTGAGGCAATGGGGTAATGTTGTTGTTGTTGATAAAAGCTGTTTCATTTATTAAAAATGATTACATATTCAAAAGTTTTTACTATTTTAGTGAATCATTTGTACTGATATTTATAATGGTTTAATGAACACAAACTATCAATGATTTAAAAATGTCCGAAGATAAAAACATCGACTATAAATCAGTAAAGAAAAATGAAAATATGACTATATTTATTAATGCGTATTGTGGTGGATAATTGAAATTCCTCAATGTTAATCAAAGGTTCCGATTTAAGCCTTTTGAAATCTAAAGCCCGATCCTCCAAAGCAAACATCTGAATTTAATGATCCTGTTATAAATATCAAACATCAAATAAAAAATATGAGTATATTTTAATAAAAAATTCAAACTCAAACATCAATTTTGTTTTTAATGAATTGAACTGAAGTAAAGGTTGCATTAAACAGCAGAAAAACAAATACTAAACTAGCAACGTAAATGTTGTTACTTACTTCTGTATGATACTCCTTTCGATTTAATATGTTTATCTTGTTTTCCTTTTTATTTTCTGCTGGATATTTTTGTCGGTACATTTTGACATATTCTATATATTTTTTGTTAAATAATTCGATAAGATTCAAAAAACATATATACTTAAACTTTGCATCAAATCCAATTCACAAATAAAATAAAATGAATATAATATTGTATTTTATTGTTTAATTGTTTGACAAAAGATGAATGGTTTTAAGTTGCAACTTCTCCAACAAATTGCAACCAAATTTAGCTCACAAAAAAAAAAAAAAAAAAAGACAATCAAATCCTAAGGTCTTGCCAATTCTTTACCAAACATAAAAGTTTTAACCACAAGTCCAATAGTATTTCCCAAGGCCAAAACTCTAAAATAATACTGTCTCATTTTTTAAAGATAAAAATAAATTATTTTTAATTGAAGTAATATAATTTTTTTTTGAAACGGAAAAAAAAATTGAATTCCTTCTTCCTCCAATACAAAAGTTCCAGAGCCTCCATATCTTCTCTTCTTCTTCCCCTGTTTTTCTCTCTCTTCATTTTTCAAATCAAACGAATAGTTTGATGTTCAAATTCCATTTCCCTCAAAAACCCCATCAATTATTTCCCTTGTACATCATCCAGAGAGTATTCAATAAAGAAAAATTCTTCCTTTTTGGTTATTGAATCAAGAATTGATTTTTTAATTCTTTTTTTTTGTGTGTGTATGAATGGAGTCAGATAGCATTGAATGCATATCATCTTTAGATATGGATGAGCTTGTACATTCTCAGTTCTCTTCTTCAAAGACACCCCACAACAACAGTAACAAAAATAATAGCAGCAATAACATTGCGATTCATCCAGCAACGAGTGTTCATGAGCTTTTGGAATGCCCTGTTTGTACTAATTCCATGTATCCTCCAATCCATCAGGTTTGTTCTTTGCAGTTCCATTTTGGGTGATTATGTTTCTCATTTTGCAGTTAATTGAAGTAACATTCGTTTTGTTTGTGCTATTGATGTATAGATTCACTAATTCTTTTTGCAGACAATTTGGATTTGTGTGTGGTTGTCTACTTATATAGACTTGGTAGTCCTCCTCTCAAGAGCTAGCTTTTGGGGTTGAGTCAGGTACCATAGAGCCCGGTCCATCCCCACTTGGTTTCTCGGTCCACGCTCCAGTTGGGTCTGTGTGTGAAGAGGGTAGAGTTAGAGAGTGTCAAAGTCACACATTGGTTGGGGAATGGACTGACGGTCTGCTTATATGGACCAGGCATTGATCCCTCCTGAGTTAGCTTTTGGGTTTAGTTAGGCTCATATGCCATATCTTTACTGAATAATGACTCCTATGCTATTCATATTCCGCTTTTTCGGGGGAGAAGGGGAATGTTTGGGTTAGTGGGGTTGGTTGATTTGGTATGAATTCAGGGAAAGTGATGAATATGGTTGTTTCATTTCAATTTTTGGAGCTTTATGCCTTACATGTTCCATTTGTTAAATGTGTCACACACGCACTCTTTGTTTTGATTAGAGGGTAATCATGGGGACATTGTCAATTTTGATTTATGAGTCAATGGATGTAGGAGAAAGAACAGATATTGACAAAGAAAAAGAACAAATAACTGAGTTATGTCTTTATTGAAACAATGGTTGCCATATAAATACACGAACTCATAATTGCAAAAGCTAAAGAAAAGTAGTAAAACAAGCTAAGATTATCTCCAATAACTAAAGACGTAAAAAAAGCAACTGACTAATCAGATTTTGCACAACATTGCTGCCTTATTTATCTGAACTTAATCCTACTTTTAAGTTGTATTTTGAGATACAACAGAAAGTACGACTATTCTCCAGCTTTTGAGGCACTACTTTCAATACTCCTCCTTGATTCAAGAGTAGCAACACCAAGCTTTTTCTGAGAAACTAAAATCTTGCTCTAGGTAGAGCCTCAGTTAAAATATAAGCATTCTGAAAAACCGTTTTGCAGTGCACTAAGTCTATGTCTCCATTCTTTTGCCCCTCCTTCAAGAAATAAAGCTTGATCTTGAAATATTTTGTCTTTCCATGTGAAACAGGATTATTTGCAATTGAAATTGCAGTTTGATTATCAATAAAGATTTTAGTGCTCTTCTTTTGCTCCATATATAAATCAGCCTGTAACTTTCGAATCCAAAGAGCTCGATTCACAGTTGTAGTGTACTCTGCTTCAGTTGTAGATTGAGCTACAACATCTCGCTTCTTTGAACATCAAGAGAACATTCCAGAACCAAAACTAAGACAGCTCCCTGAGGTACTTCTCATATCATCTGAGCTACCAGCCCAATCACTATTAGAAAATCCAAGAAACTGAAAATCTGTGCTTTTTTGAACATTATGCCAAAATTCGCAGTACCTTTAACATGTCTAAATTTCGCTAGCACAATGCATATATCTTGGAAGCAAACTTACAACATAAAGGATATCTAGCCTTGTTGCAGTCAAGTACATTAAGCAACCTATCAGGCTCTTGTAAAGTCCTCCATCAACCTTTTCGACTCTATCTTCTTTGCAAAGCTTCTCCTTTTGATTCATAGGAGTTGTTGTAGACTTGCATTCTTCCATATTGAACTTTATGAATTTCTTTAGCATGTTTTTCTGGCATATGAAGAATTTATGTCCTTTTTGTTGAATTTTCAGTCCAAGGAAATAGAACATTTCAACCAGGTTTGCCATCTCAAAAACTTCCGTCATTTCAATCTCGAATAATTTGATCAAGTGCAAATTGCTATTTTTAACTAGCAAGTCATCTACATATAAAGAGACAATGCTTAAATCATAATCTTCTTTTCTAATATAGAGCATAGACTCATTGGGACTTTCCTGAAAGCTTAAGCTCAGAAGATACATCAATTATGATATACCAAGCTCTAGGAGCTTGTTTTAAACCATACAATGCCTTCTTTAGAAGGTACACTTTGTTTTCTTTGCCTTTGATAGAAAAACCTTAGAGTTGTTCAACAAAGATTTCTTCTTTAAGGTAGCCATTAAGGAAATCTGATTTACATCAAGCTAGTGGATCTTCCATTCCTGTTGAGCTGCTAAAGCTAACAACATTCTTATCGTATCCCAATGGGCGACAAGAGCAAAAGTTTCTGAAAAATCTTCTCTAAAGATTTGTGAGTACTCTTTTGCATCCAGCTTGGCTGAACCATTAGGATTGAGCTTGGTTCTATAAACCCACTTGACTCTAATAGCCTTCTCGTGTGATGATCTGTCAATCAGCTCCGATGTGTTGTTCTTTTCTATCATTTTAAGGCTCCTTCAGCAATGCATATCTCCATTTCTCATCTTTACCAACCTCCATAAATCTTCCTAGTTCTAAAATTGCAACATTATGCCTTTGATATATGTACCTTTAATAGGGACAACATCAATATCTTTCATCTAGAAATTCTAGATTTTCTTGCTTTTTCATCATCTTGCTAGCTCCATGCATCATTTTCCACAAATTTGACATCCCTGCTAACAATGATTTCATCATTTCGAGGTTGATAGATCCTATAAGCTTTTGGTGGACTGTTGTATCTTATCTCTTTTCACCTGAGTTACATAAGAAAAAAAAGACTACGATATATTTTCAGATTTGTTAGCAAAGGTTTGTGACCAAACCAAGCCTCAAATGGCGTCTTCTTTTGCAAGGCCTTAGTTGGCAATCTGTTTAGCAAATACTGCAGTATAATGGTGCAATCCTGTGATGATTTGGCAAACTGGAGAGTATTTCCATCACTTCTTTAATCTTAAAATATTTTCTATATAGAAGCATGACCTATCAAGCTGAATTTATAGAACTTTTATCCTCTCGCATGAGTGATCTGGCGTGGGTAACATTTCAATTCTGTGATAAAGTTATACATAACATATATGCACCCTATTTTGAAAAGATAAATATCAAGATTGATTTTTTTTTCTAACGTAAACAAACACTTACTTGAAATAATGTCCAATATTATTTTAATATACCAAATCTACTTCATTGCCAAATGCTACTCTAATGTGCCATTTTCCATGTTATTTCTTTAGTGTCACAATGGGCACACCATCTGCTCAACATGTAAAGAAAGAGTACACAATCGATGTCCGACGTGCAGACAGGAGCTTGGTGATATTAGATGTTTAGCACTGGAAAAGGTGGCTGAATCACTTGAGCTCCCTTGCAAATATGGCTCTCTTGGTTGTCCCGAAATATTTCCTTATTACAATAAGCTGAAACATGAGGCGATGTGTAAATTTAGACCTTACAACTGCCCATATGCTGGTTCAGAGTGCTCAATTGTTGGTGACATTCCTTACTTGGTTGCTCATTTGAGGGATGATCACAAGGTAGACATGCATTCAGGTTGCACTTTTAACCATCGCTATGTCAAATCAAATCCCCGAGAAGTGGAAAATGCAACGTGGATGTTAACGGTAAGTTGGATGCAGTTGTTATGTTTTAATTAAAAAAGAAGCTGTGTTGTTTATGGCTTTAACATGTCCTCCGGAAACAGTGCATCTTATATTTGATTAACTCAATGTGGAAGGTTTTGGATACTTATAATAGGTATCTACCATCTTTCATAGATCCTCTAGTTCCATTATATCCTATCCTCAGCTAAGTCAGCATTGATTACTTTAACTCTCTCTGTTATAAACAAATAATATCCGCCCAAACATCAGTTTCCCTGTAATTCATAAAGAACATTTTACCCTCATACTCATACCAAATGGAAGCTTAGGTTTACATCTTACCAAACAGTTTAAAAAATCATGGAAAACATGATTCTGTTGAGATCTATGAAATGGACTTCCCAGTTTGGAAGTAGATCATTGCTGGTATGGTGTCTTTGTTTAAGAGTATTTGGGTTACTTTCTGATGCGTTCTTCTAGTTTTCGTCCTCTTGGAATTATTTCTCATGATAAAGCCAACGTACTCTAAAGTAAGATGGCGTAAAGCCCCAGCATCAAACGTCTGTTTACATTTTTTTTTCCAGGTTTTTAATTGTTTTTTCATGCCTTTATCTCTTTTTCAGGTTTTTAATTGTTTCGGTCAGTACTTGTGTCTCCATTTTGAAGCCTTTCAGCTTGGCGTGGCTCCTGTTTACATGGCATTTCTTCGGTTTATGGGAGATGAGACAGATGCTCGAAACTACAATTACAGCCTTGAAGTTGGGGGCAATGGAAGGAAACTTATCTGGGAAGGTACCCCCCGGAGCATAAGAGATAGTCACCGTAAAGTTAGGGATAGCCATGACGGGCTTATTATACAACGTAACATGGCACTTTTCTTCTCTGGAGGCGACAGAAAAGAGCTTAAGCTACGTGTTACTGGAAAAATATGGAAGGAACAGCAGAATCCGGATGGAGGAGCATGCACACCAAATCTAAGTAGTTAACACTGGTTGTAGCTCGCAACACGTGGATTCCATTTTTCTTCCCGAAGTTGTAGATATTGTTGTTCTCCTAGATGTTAAAGATTCTTCCGTAAAACTATGGAAGTTTGTGTTTGTTTATCAAGTAGTAATAGGCTTTTGTTCTCATGTTTCATTTGTTATCCTATCCTGGTCTTGCATGCTACTGAGTTTTTGGCTTCATTTGGAGAGGCATGTTTGGAAAGCCAAATATTTGGTGTGATTATATTCTTTTAACATGTTTAGTACACCATTTTTTGTTCATCCATGCCCAATGTAAGTATGGTTGGATAGTTTTCTACTCCCTCCGTCCAACTTTACTTGACACACGGATTAAAAAATAGTAAATGATAGAGTAATTTTATCAAAGTACCCTTTAAATATAATAAATACTATGTCTTGAAAAATGTAATGGAGAAATTACTATAATATTAATGATAAAAATAAATTAGGAATTAAGTGTAAAATTATCTCTTGATTTCATAAAGTAGACAGTATTATTGAAAATTTTAAAATAGTATAGGAGCGAAGTAAAGATGAAAGGAGGGAGTAGGTTTAGCCGTCCAATTAATGCTTTTTGAGGTTTGATTTCTACAGTTGGTAATTTAATTTCTTTCGACAACCAAGAAAATTATGTTTGAGATTCTCCATCTTCCCATGTGGGTGTTGAAAAATGAGAAGCCGTTTGGTCACAATGTCAAGGATGAATTTGTTTGTACACTCTTTTGTTACTTAATATATATATTATTATTGTCATGATCTGAATTCGAGTGTGATAGTATTTGGGTTAATCAATTAAGACAAGAGTCTTAGGTCTTGGACAAAAATAGGTAAAATCGAAGATAAAGCAAAAATGATAACTAGAATAAGCTAAACAGACGGATAAGTAAGCCATAACTATAAAACCTTTCAAAATTTGGTATCATTTAGACAAACCACTAAAATTATACATATGATAGAAATTAAGTTTTAGGCCTAACTCACACCAATTAAATTAGTTCTTGGGTCTAACTCACACCCCAAAAGCTAGCTCAAAGGGAAGAGGATTGCCTAAGTCTTATAAGGAGTCCACCCATCTCATTAA
>JAPFFP010000002.1:3770454-3787268 GCA_026153255.1 Solanum medicagineum
AATAGGTTTCATACTATTATAAACAGAACTATTGCTAGCTATGTAAGAGTCTTGGTATAGAATCAAATAGCTTCTGTTTCCAGCAGGCGGCGCTAGTCAATGTGCTCCATCTGTCTGGCCAATTTGATAAGCGTCAGATCAATAATATATGCATGAAAAACTATCATGTTGAGAAGTTGTTTCCACGTACAGCTCGAAACTGTGACTTCCTAATCATATGGCAACAACTTAACTAGTTATGCCAAGGCTCTCCTTTTATCAATTTTCTTCAAGATGAAGGAAAACTGAAGTGTATTGTCTTTGTGATAGCTTCAATGTTGTTCTCTGTTATCTAAAATGAAAACTGTAATGCTTGTAAGACATTTGACTTTTTTAGTAGAGCTAATTTTTTCCTCTCTTCAGGTAATTCATTTGATGTTTCGGCTGGACCTAATGACTACACTAGCTCAAGGAAGACTCATGGGGTATTGGGAATGCTGGGATGGGGACTGTTCTCCCCCGTTGGAGCGATTTTCGCTAGATACTTAAAGAGCCAAAAGTTATGGTATTACTTTCATGTATCTGCTCAGTTCATAGGATTCATATTAGGACTCGCTGGAGTGGTTCTTGGAGTTCAACTTCACTACAAGATGCAGGTTCATATTCCAGCACATGAAGGCATTGGCATTCTTGTTCTTGTGCTCAGCATTCTTCAGGTTTGTCTCTTGTCTGATTCAGAAAATCGATTAGTACTTGAAAGCTTTTATAACCTTACTCCAGAGATGATCCTAAATTTAGCTACTGTTTCACTAACACCGAGGAGAGTCTAACCATTGGAAAAGTCTATTTGACTGACAATGGCACTCGCTTATTTACGTGCAGGTTTTAGCATTCTTTCTGCGACCAGATAGAGATAGTAAATGCCGCAAGTGTTGGAATTTGTATCATGGTTGGGTGGGGAGGATTGCCCTCTTCTTTGCAGCTGCGAACATAGTACTGGGAATGCATTATGCAGGCGCGGGGCAGAGCTGGAAAATAGGTTATGGATTTCTTCTTGGTACAATAATGCTGGTGTGTATCGTTCTTGAGACGTTGTTGAGGCTGAAGAAGCTGGATGAGCCAACACATCCTCCAACCTATCCCATGAATTCAATTTAGACAGATATCAAATGGTAATAATTATTTTACTCATCTGTTATAGCACACATCATGTCTACAATTGCTAGTGCATATACAATCAATCATTTCTATAACAGCGTCGCTTGTTTTGATATTCTTTGGTTACTATAGCGAAGTATTGTTATAGACAACAGAAGTCTGGTCGTATATATACACTTATTTATGCTGATAACCTTGACTAGAATTCTCCGATTTTTGTGAAAATAGGTTGTATGCGATTGATACTCGATTTTGCTTGTCAAGTCATTTTCGGATCAAGTTTCTTCCACCACTAGATGCACTTTTGCAGAAATTGTATTTGAATACTCCCCGTAAATATATTTTCATGGATCGATTTAGGTTCGAGGTGTTCGTCCGACGAGATTTTCCTCATTGCATCCAAGGATCAAAGCAAATTCTCAGGACTATTGATCAAACGCCTCAGCTAGTGCTGTCAAATTTTCATTATGAACAAGAAAGAACTGAACTTTCCATTTTGTATTTTACATTCTTTAGTACCCTTGAATGGTTGAATGTATTGACAATTTTGTTTAAGATTGAAGATTGGTTGTTTGTGAAGATTAAATGCAAAGCTGTATGGAACGATCAGTGAGTAATTATTCCTGTTACACATCAGAATTTTACATCAGACACCTTGTTCCCGGAATGAGGTCGTGTATTAGTCAGGAACATCAGACACCGAGTGGGAAACCAAAAAATAAAATTAGACACTATGACAGGAGATTGATTCACAGGGGGTGTCTTATGCATCTAGTGATTACTTGAAAACTATTCAACCAGCCTGTTGAAGGAGTTGATGCAAAACAGAGGTGATTGGTGCGTGATACTTAGATGGACTCCTTAACTTGACCGCAACTATCAACTAAACATCCCAACTTTGAAAATGCACATCTAGACACCTTACCGTAGTTTAAGTTGACCCCATAAACACTCACAATTTTGAGAATGCACCTCTTTAAAGTTCTCTAATTGTGCATGTTCAAAGTTAAGATGTTTGCAAAAACACACCAAGGCATCGTCCGGCGCCACTGGGCCTACTAGGACTCTTGGCGAGCTCGTTACGGAAGGGTACATGGAATTTTTCGAGAAAAATTAGCCCGAAGCCACGGCACCGCAGAATCAATGGGCTAACACCCACGAAAAATTACCAAAATCACCTGTTTCATGTTGCTTGGCCCATAAAATCCTACCAAGCGTCCTCTGACGCTGTCGGGCCACCTGGAGCTCTTGCCGGGCTCGTTACGGATGGGTCGGTGTAATTTTTTGAGAATGTACGCCCCGGGTAGCGCAACAAACCGTGGGCTGACACCCACGAAAAACTATTGAAATCTCTTGTTTCTTTGCTTGGCCCATAAATTTCTACCAGGCATCCTGTGGCGCCGTCACGCCACCCAAGTCTCTTACCGGGCTCGTTAAGGATGGACCGGTGCAATTTTTCGAGAAAGTTATCCCCGAGCCCCAGGCAGTGCCACAAATCGTGGGCTAACACTTATAAAAAACTACCGAAATCATCTGTTTCCTTTTGCTTAGCCCATAAAATCTTACCAAGCGTCCTGCAGCACCGCCGGGCCACCTAGGTCTCTTGCTGGGACTTTTACGGATGGGTAGGTGTAATTCTTTAGGAAAGTTGGCTGGAGCCCCAGGCAGCGCCACAAACCATGGGCTAACACCCATGAAAAACTGTCGAAATTACATATTACCTATTGCTTGGCCCATAAAATCCTACCAGGCATCCTCCGCCGCCGTCGGTACACTTGGGGAACTTTCTGAGCTCGCTACGGATGGTTTAGTGTAATTTCTCGGGAAAGTTGGCCCCGAGCCCTGCGCAACGTTGCAAATCGTGGTCTAACACCTACAAAAAACTGCCCAAATCGCCTCTTTCCTGTTGCTTGGCCCATAAAATCGTACCAGGCATCCTGCAGCACCATGGGGCCACCTGGGGCTCTTGCCGGGCTTAATATGGATGCGTTAATGTAATTTTTTGGGAAAGTTGGCCCCAAGCCCCAGGCAGCGCTTCAAACCACTAATGTTCAAGAAAACTGTCGAAATTGCTTGTTTCTTGTTGCTTGGCCTAAGAAATTCTACAAGGCGTCCTACGGTGCCATCGAGCAATCGGAGGCCCTTTTCGGGCTCGTTATGTAAGATTCGGTCTAATTATTTGGGAGAGTTGACCCAGAGCCCTGGGCAGCGCCATAAACCATGGGCTAAAACTTACGAACAACAACTGAAATAACTTGTTTCTTGTTGCTTGGCCGATAAAATTCGTTGCGGACTCACCCCTATGATTTTTTGGAAATCTTGCGCTGGAGGCCCATGCAGCCCCAGAATCCGTAGGCTAACACCAGAGCCCACAAAATGCTACTAGGCGTCATCCGGCACCAGCGGCACTACTGGGACTCTTGGCAGGCTCGTTACAAATGGGTTGGTATATTTTTTTGGGAAAAATAGACCTAGAGCCTGGCAGCCCCGAAATCTGTGGGTCAATACTCATGAAAAACTACCGAAATCATTTGTTTCCTGCTCTGGAGCCCATAAAATGCTACCATGTGTCGTCCGGTGTTGTCGGGCCTACTAAGAATCTTTGCAGGCTTGTTATGGATGGGTTGGTACAATTTTTCGAGAAAAGGGCGCGAAGCCCTGGCATCCCCAAAATTCGTGGGCTAACACCCATGAAAAACTACTAAAATCGCTTATTTTCTGTTCCAGAGCTCGAAAAATGCTATCAGGTGTTGTCCGACACCGTCGAGCCGATTAAGACTCTTGGTGGGCTCGTTACGGACAGGTTGGTATATTTTGTTTTAGGAAAATGGGTCCGGAGCCCCGGCAGCCCCAAAATATGTGGGCCAACACCTACGAAAAACTACCGAAATCGCCTGTTTCCTATTTTGGGGCACATAAAATGCTGTCAGGCGCCACCAGGCTTACTATGAATCTTGGCGTTCTCATTACGGGCGGGTTGGCATAATTTTTGGAGAAAAATGGGCCCTGGGACTCATGGTGGGCTCTTTACCAACGAGTTGAAATATTTCGAGAAAAATGAGCCTGGAACCCCAACCACCCCATAATTCATGAGCTAACACCCCACGAGAAACTTGCAAAAATCGTTTGTTTCCTGATTCAGAGCCCATAAAATGCTATTGGGCGCCTCTGACGCCACCGGGCTTACTGGACCTCTTAATGGGCTCGTTACGGCTTGGCACGTGGAATATTTTGGGAAAATTAGGCCCAGCGCCTCGGCACCCCCGAATCTATGGACTAACACCTAGGAAAAACTCCAAAAATCACTTGATTCCTTTTCTTGAGCTCATAAAATGCTACTAGACGTCATCTGACGCCATCGGGTCTACTGAACCTCTTACCGGGCTCATTACGAACAGGTACCTGAAATTTTCTGAGAAAAATGGGCCAAAGCCCTTGCACCTCATGTGATATTCATTAGTTTTACCTTTCCTTGATGAATGCATTATCAGATATTTGATTACTAAAAATAAAATCCAGAGAACTTTCATGAATATGAATGGATAATGGCCCCTCCATTTCTTCAAAATAGTTAAGTTTACAAAATTATTAATCAATTATGGGAAAAGATGAACAAAAGGAATTTAAAAGAACTCAATTTCACTAAATTAGTTTCCGCTTGTACGTGTTAAATACTCTCTTCATTCACTTTTACAACGAAACTTATTCCTAAAATAAAGATTTAGTTTATTTGTAACTTTTGACATATCAAGAAAAGACTATTATTTTTTTCATATTTTATCCTTAGCATTAAATATTATTTTCGAAATCATTTTCCAAAATTTTATACCAAACATCAATTAAGAGGGATAGTGTGGTCAAATACTTATATCAATAATTATTTTTCGTATTGAGTGTATTAAGTCAAACAGTAATAAATAAAAATAAAGTGCAAGATTTAAAAATTAAGGCAGAAAGTTAAGGGAAAATCAAAGGCTAAACTTGTATATTTAAAATTGAATTGTATGATCACCTTATATAAAAGCGTAAGCAATTAGCTAAGACCTTCCATTCATTAGAAACTACGTTGAACAGGATTGATTTGGCTCAAAATGCTGATGTACGACGATGATCATATTATGACTTTAGTACAAAAGAAATATATTGAAACATAATGTCAACTTATAATTAATAGATATTACAGTGATATATGTATAATAGCTTGCTTCACAGTTCACACAATAATAAGAAAATAAAGTAAATTATATTATCAACTGGCTAGTAGAAGACAAAAGCACAAATTGACCAAGTGCATATAACTACCGGTGGCGGAGCCAATATTTTCATCAAGAGTTTTCATGCTTTTAGAACATGAGTGGGTGATTTTTGTATCAAGAGTTTTCAACAATTGGTATATATCAGAATATGTATATTTAACCTATATACTCGAAAAAGTTTTCCGATGAAGAATGTTCCTCTGACCACCCTTAGATGAATGTAGTTCCACCCCTAGTAACTACCTAGTATCATATTTTACTTTTCAAAAATCAAATAATGTAAATTTTAACAAGTAATATTTTAAAATATGATTTCATCATATTAACATTAAAAAAAGCTGCATCTTTTACCCGATCCAACTTAACTTCAAAATAGTCAAATTATTTTTTTTAAAATGTGATAATAATTTAAGACTGGGGGAGTAACATTTTGGGAAATCTAGTTATTAATTGAGTGGCATGCTCTCTCTAGCTTTGTTGTCATATCACAAATAAAATTGGCATTGGCAACTTTAATTTATAGAGGTCTTTGTTTTTTCACAAACATGTCTTGTCGTGCAAACATTATTTTTGTCCTAATGGTCATAATATGCCTACTTGTACCATCCCTCTTCTGTTTAGTATGTACAGCTTGTCGATTGCATCTCGATGCCATTCGTCGGCGGCGCCAGCTCCAAGTTCTCGAGGCAACATCAACGTTGCCTCGGGAACCCTCCGTGATAGTATCTGTACCTACTTCGGGCCTTGATGATTGCACGATTCAATCGTACCAAAAGGTAATCAGAAGGCGAATCTAGAACAAGTTCTGTAAATTTATTTTAGATTATTGTTATTGGTTGTTTGACATTAATTTATGATGTAGGAATTAGGTGGTATCTCAAAAGAGAGTGTCCCTCGTGTACAAGCTTCTCCTATTTCGATAAGATTAGGAATGAGGTATCTAGGATAAGATAGGAGTAGCCTTTGTGGATGATAAGATGAAAGAAGTAAGATTAAGATGTGAAAAGAAGATGCATGCATGTAGATGCCCCAATAAGGAAATAGAGGAGATTGGTTATAGTATGCACGAGAAAAGGCACAACACCTCAGTAAGAAGGTGTGAGAGGTTGGATATACAGTGGACAAGAAGAAAGTTAGAGGTAGGGCGCCAAAAAGCATTGGAGAGAGGTAATAATTAGACAGGACCTGACACAATTTTAGATTACCGAGGACATGAAAGTGTACTATGGTGAAAGAGGGTGTAGTTCTTATTTTACTTCTGGATTTATTGTATTCGCCTTTGTTGTAGGTAGTCCTCGGAGAAAGTCTACGACTTCCGGGGCTTAACGCACTGATTTGCCCAATCTGCCTAGTTGAGTACAGTGCTGGAGAATCAATCAGGCTTATACCTACGTGCCAACACTGTTTCCATGCCCAGTGTGTTGATGAGTGGTTGAAGATGAAGCCTACCTGCCCTGTTTGCCGAAATTCTCCCCCCGATCATCACGAAAACGAAAAGCTTGACGACCAATTGTAGTTGATGGTTGAATTGTTTTAATTCATAACTAGAGGTCTCAGTTCACGAATTGAAAATGTAAATTCTTTTTTGTACAAGTAAATCTCCAAAGCACTTTACAGAAAAGAGAACTTGTGATTGAAATGAATTCTAATCTTGTCTATTAAATTCACCAAGGTACACTGTCGAAATCCTGAGTGAACAAAACCTACATCTGTAAAACAAAATTCTTGTACATTGCCTGGGAAATCATTTCCAATGGTAACACTAATATAACAAGTTGAACCCCTAAATTTAATGAGGTTACAATATGTCAATAATCTACATGACATTTCACCTTTGGCGTCATTGAAGAGGGCTGCTTCCGCTAAATCATGACTCCACATCTTATGTTGAATCAAGGCACCAAGATGTAAGTGACCATTCTACTAGCAAAGAATGAAAAGCTAGTGCGCAAAAGCCCAATTCCAAGTTCCAACATGGGGATAAGAATGATGAGTAACACGCCAGGCCTTGCCATTGTTTCTTCCATCACCACTTCTCGGTCTTCTTCCTACTAAATATTCAAAGGGATGAAAATCAGCAATATGAAGTGACATTTTTTTGAGAGAATGATCATTCAAAACAATTACATCCTCTCGCTGAGACGTCTGATGCATTGACAAACTTAAAAACATGTGTCCCCTAGAACCAGGCAGTAAATTAAAAGTATTCCTATTAGCCAGCTATGTTGCTCGAACTCTTCAAAAGTGTCAGCGGACGCGTGTCAGATTCGCCAAAAGTAGTGTATTTTTGGAGAATTCGACACGGGTAGGGCATTGAAAGTGAAGAGTCCGTGCAACTTAGTTAGCCAGAGCATCATTCTACGCTAGAAATACAACATACTTCCTACAACCTTCATCTGTTTTATCTAATTCATATCTGGGCATTGGGGAATGTTGTTGTTGTTGTTGTTGTTTGTATTTGAAAAAGATAAAAGCAACTATATAAACAATCTCTCTACCTCCACGAGGTAGTGGTGAGGTAGTGGTAAGATTTGTGTACACTCTACCCTTCCCAGACCCCACTATGTGGGATTTCACTAGGTATGTTGTTTTTGTGAAAGCAACTACATAGAGGAAATATATACAATCTATGAAATCTAATTTTACTTGCCATGGTTACTAAACCCATGTGAGGCCTTCTGTATTAATCTACCATTTGCACAAACCAAAACAAGTTTCATTGCAATTAAACCCAAACAAGTAGTTTATAAGTGCTTCAGCTTCTATTCTGAGTTCAAACAGCAATTGTTAAGCATGTCGTTGGCAAGAAGGCAGCACCAACTGATACTTTGTTCATCATAGGCATCTTTTGCCACAACTTTTTATAGTCAATGATCCCAGTAAAACAAGGTAGAGAAACTAGATGTCAAGGCATGTGTGGAAGCAGCCTCGCCATAAATATAACAAGCAAAAAAAAACCAGCTAAACACAAGTAAAATACTATTGATTCTACTGAACTTCTCCAAATCACTAGTTCGATGTATCTTACTTCTTTAGAACCCAACTAAAATATTACCTTTGATAATGAGGTGAAGACGGTCGATCAGGGGAAGACCGTTGCCCAGAGACTGCATGATATCTCTGTTCCTCACTTGCTCCCTTTAGTCTACTTCCATCACCAGGCTGGGCTTGTTCCTTTGTGCCTGAGAAGCCTACTGGATCCATAGACCCAAACTCAAGCTGTTCTCCATGTGAATTATTATAAGTAGAATTATTGTCGAATGGATAGAACATTACAACTGGAGGGCCACCAGGTCCATTTGAAGATGCGGCACTTGGGTTAATTGATGATAAAGGATACATACCATACACCATATTGGGAGGGACATTTGGGCTAGAGTTTGCATGCAATGGACCATTTTGGGACTGATAAGAAGGGAAGGAGTCGTGTCTATGAGAGGAGCTCCATGACCTGTCAGCTCGGCTCTCATTGGACACTGGAAGATCCAATCTTGAGTTTAATTTCTCAGATTGGCTGCGGTTGTAGTTGCGCCCACCAGCACGGGATTTTGAATTAGCATTCCAGTTCCCTTCTCGGTCACCGTAGTTATCGTTTCTGTCATGGTTGTAATTCCCCCTTCTTGTACCAGGAGCATGCCGATCCCTGACTGAAGCCTTCTGAAGAAACAGTCAAATTGTAAAGGTAAAATATCCACTAGAAATGACATTACCATACACCTTAGTAAAGAGGATTTTATACAGCAAAACACAAGCAAGCACTGTCAACAGACATGAAATCTAGTTTCACCAAATAGGGATACCAGACCAGGGTAATGTATGTGAGTTTCATGGACATAGAATAGGCAAATGATCATTTCACCCCTAGGCATCAATTGAATGACATGTCAAAGCACTGTAGAGCGAGCTTTCCACTTACAAAATAATACTCTCTTAATACTTGGAAAAGCACAACTCTTTTTTTTTAAAAAAAAAAATATTTAGTAAACTCAAGACAAGCATAATATCCACATCCCACAAGAAATAGAAGTATCTCTTTGTAACCCTCAGGGGTTGGCCTGGTGGTAATAGACTTGAGTCTTGGGGTTTACTCCCTTTCAAGGTCTCAAGATCGAAACCCACTGGGTGCAAACAATTTCTGAGGGCCATCAGACTGGGTAAAACCTGAATTAACCGTGGTGCACTTGCGGGAAACTCCTTGCCGAGGGCCTGTGCACCCCCCGGGATTAGTCGGGGCTCTAAGAGCCTCGGACACCCAGTGCAAATCAACAAAAAAGAAGCATCTCTTTGTAGTAACGTAAAGTTATTGTTTGAAAAGCAACTAGTGAAACATTGAGATGCTTTTATTGATGAAAAAATCAATCTTGGAATCTGAAGAAGCAAAAAAGGCTAATAAACAAATGAAGACAAAAATGTACAAGTATTCTGCATGCATTTCATATAATAATATAGCATGTACCACTCCAACCACATTTCTAGGATCAAACATACAAATGAATAGAGCAATATCAATCAATAAACGGTGTTTTATTTTAAAGCAACTTTTCTTACTGGATTTGGCAAGTATGTTCCTGTCCCGCTACGATATCTCGGTATGTCATCGGCATAATGTTGAAACATGTTCGGAGGTCTATTTGAAACAGACTGTAGCGGTGAAATGGGTAATACACGAGGACCATAGTTCATCAGCTGAGTAAAAAGGTTTACGTTGGCTGACAATGGTCTTCCAGGACCATCCCATGGGAAACGACCCTGTAAGTATGCAGGTGGTACCATAACAGGAGAAGGATAAACAAGAGGCCCAGGATGCCTTGGATTTTGGCAAAACCGTCCATATTGTAAATTTTGCCAATGACTAGCAAAGTCACTGTTAAGTATATCAGATTTATATCCACCAGATGCCTCTATAGAAGTAGCTCCACTAATAGCACGGGAAGTATTCAGATTTTCAGTGTGATCAGAACCCTCAGACAGATCAAGGTTGTGGCCTGAACCACGATTATCAAAGCATTCTTCTTTTCCAAAGTGGCTGGTTGATGCATCAGGATACACTGGGAGCATTGTAAGAAAGGGAACTGGTGGTCCAGTGGGATAAAATGCAATAACCCCAGAATTATCCGTCATTCTTTGCCGAGAACCAGGCCCTATGAGCATTGGTGCAATGGGTATTATTGGGTCAGATCCACTCATCTGAGCACCTTCGTACTCAGGCACATGATGCCTTGTAATGTGCATGGAAATAACAGATTGAGGTACTTGGCTTCCCTCAGCCAATTCAGTACCCATGTTTGAAACTGAGTACCCATCCTGATCATCCTCCTCAGCTTGGACAGAGATATGGTCAGACATCACCTTACCTTTTCCATAACCAGTGGTTGGCTCTGCAGCACCTGTTTTATTTCCCCGTCTTCCCCTTGTTGACTTTGTACTTTTAGAAGAAGAACCATCCCACGAACTCTCAGAAGAAGTTTTGCTTCTCACAGAGCTACTGTAAGCAGTGGTTGAGAACCTTGAACTTGCCAATCTTTCTTCAGCATAAACATCCCTCATTCTGTCATCCTGAAACTGAATATCATGAGAATATTCTTCCTTGACTGGCCCACATCTTTCCTTTGTATGTTTCTGCTGAGCTCTATTACTGGAGCTACTTACCCAGGAGGAAGGAACAAAATCAAAACCTGACTGGACTGCATGTGGCTTATGATCATATTGAGGTGCTTCATAATTTCTGTTTTCTGGGTCAAATTCAATGTTGGAACCTGCATCTGGCTCGTGCCAGATATCTTTGATCACCTCACCTGAGTTCATATCCATAGAACTAAAGTTTTCACTATTCCGGTCAATTGTGTCTTCAGAAGTTGGACTCAAGCCAAGACCTGGGAAGTAACTCAAGTGGGGCGAAATCATACCATGAGGATATTGCATACTGGAAAATGCAGGATCAACCACAGGAAAATTAGCTGAAACTAATCCCGGAAAATTTCGTTGATTATATCCCATAGAAGCCAGAACAGAAGGCAAGATAGGTAAAGGCAGTTGGGCTGAAGCCCAATTAAATGGCAAATGAACTTGTCCATTAAAACCATGGAGTGAAGCAGATGCCATCAGGTTCACAAGATCTTGCTCATCCTGATGCATCCCTTGTGTACTACTAGTATATGAAAGCTCTTCACTTGGAGCATCTAAACCAGCATCTTGGTTAAAGCTATTTGATCTACTGTTGGAGTCAGAGACAGCATCAAGACTTTGATGAGATGGAAAATGTCTGATAGATGAAGTATCATTATTTATGGATCGATCACTCTGGCTTGCTAAATTTTCAGGTCCTTGATTCTTCCTCCAGTTCCTGCCATCCTGTCTCAAAGGAGTAGGTTGCATTTGTGCAGTCTCCGGAGCATTGCCACGCTTTCCTTGAGAAGTAACTTCACCATATGTGTCAGTCAGCTCAGGACTAGACCGTGTTCTAGAAAAAACATACTTACCCTGTGTATCATTCGCTGTTTGATCAGATCTCAAATTTCTCTGATTTTTATCAGACCGCACAGCCTGAGAGGAAGTGACCTCCTTTTTCATTTGATCGTATCCCCTTGAGGTGCTCAAATTTCCATAGCTCTTTTGGCTCTCAGTATAAGAGGATTGAGCTAAATCATTCATTCTAGAGAAGCTTCCAGCTAAACGATTACCATGTTGGGAGGAAACATTCCGTGATCCAGTTCCTTCCACCTCAACATCATGAGCAGAAGATTTTTCAGTCACCTTTTTCACACTAGAGTTGACCCTCAAGTACTCGGAGTCAAGTTGATCATTTAGTGATGCCAATCTCGGGCACAACTCAGCCCCAGGTGCATCCGGCCTTTGACCACTGCCATGCCTATCCCATGTATTCATAAAGAACTGATTTACTTCATGAATGACATTTTCTTCGGGGCAGTCCAGTAATCTTGCCAGTCTTTTGGCACCAAATCCAAATGCACTCCGTATCCTATAGAAGTTACCTGTCAAGAACAGAAATATATCCACATGAAGCAGCAAAAGAAATCATGCTAAGAACCCATTTCGGTGCAAAGTACTAAGAACCATATAAGTGCGCCTTTTAGAATTGAGTGATACTGTCATAATTAGTCAATAGAACTTTGCGTAAGACAACAAGCAATAGAATTTTAACTCTTTATTCTTCAAAGGCACCAGCAAACATTCTTCTAGGGATCTAGACAGAAATTTAAAATAAAAACCAACCTTCAAACTACCAAAGAATCACAGCTTGTTCAAAAGAATTACATTTCATAACATGGAGCATACTAAAACTCATAAGAAAATAGTTATGATAGATGCCCAAAACATTTTAACAAAATCATTGGAAGAGAGTAACAAAGGGAGTGGAAGAAAATTGATTTCCAGCACCCAATCCACCCAAAACAAAAAATAAAGAAGCTTCTCAATGCATCTCTTTGCAATTCATCAGTAACCAGAACTGACAAGAGTAAACAGCAAGAAGAACAATACATAAAGAAAAATATCAACTATTGACCAGTGAACATACATTTCACTAACATCAGAATTGAAAGAGAAAGGAACCCCGTAAAGTGCCCTGCTTACAAACCTTCCAATTAAATAAACCAAAGACAAGTAGATATTCTTTTTGGATTGGTCAGATAGAAATGAGTTCTATACTAAGAAAATGAAATCCAGAGAAAAACTGAATTGCAACTAAATTTAAGTAAACCCTCATAAGCTAAGACCCCATATGCCTAAATAAAAATAAAATTATGGAAACTACTTTGAACAACAAGGGATGTCATTAAAAACTTTCAAACTTGAGTACCTTTACTCACACTGCGGCCAAGGTTGTTGTTTACTCGTAAAGGATCAATCACATTAAAATGTTTAGACATAAACGGTTGGCCTTGGTTTTCCTGGCCGGCAGGGAAAACAGCATATACAGAGCTACATGCATCAAGAAACAATTTGCTGAGGAGCAATTCTCCACTATCCTTTCGAGGAGGTTCCGCTGCATGTTCCAACTACACTTGAGCTAACAAATAAACTCACATCAAAGTAAAGGAGAACAGAACTAAAAGTGACTCTTCTGCATATCTTTACCAGTGACATCAGGAAGTGAACTAATTGGCACAGGTCCCCACAAGCTAACACAAAAGTTATCCCAGTCAAAGTTGCTGAAGAACTCCAAGAAGCGATATAGAACCTGCAAGTATAAATATAAAACTATTTCTGAGAATGAAGTATAGAGACAAAACCTTAAAGGATAGAGATGATGAATGCAGCACTAAGAACACCTCAAAACAAAAATAGTAATAATAGGAAAAGAAAAAAGTAAAAGTTTCAACTTAGTAACCTCAAGCGGCCCAGCAAACGAATTGTTGAACATGTGAAATATGTAAAGAACTAAGGTCTCCAAGGCATAAGTTGAAATAAGACCGTGGTGAGCACCCAGTAAGCGGCTCTCATAATAACACCACGCCTTAATCAAAATAATGCTGCGCTTGAATAAATGATTCTGGTTTATCAGATGATCGACCTACAAAAGATGAACAAGTAAAGTAAAGATTTCATTTCTTTTTTTTTTTTTCTATGGGAAACTGAAAATAAAATGGTATATTAACGTTATGGATCAAATATCAGGTTTTTACGATGTAAGAAGAAACTGCATACCTCCTCAAGGAAGCAAAGGGTACACAAACCCCCCAGCTGATTGAAAGATATGTCAACCACGATATTTTCAACTAAGCATTTTATTAACTTCACCTGCAATAGAAAAGGGGAAGAGAACAATGAAAAGTGAGTGCACACAAAAATAAAGAATAAATGATGATGGTGCAGAGAATACAAATGAAGAAATGTGAAGTGTAACAACCAAGAACTTAAGCAGCAATTGACTTCTCTAAGTATCATAGTAAGACCCCAATATAAAAATAAATTATTGATTGTTCATGTTAAATAGCTACTAATCCAAGTGACATTTCAATAATTCAAATAAAAAAGCCAATTCCTCAACACTATAATATACTCTTTAACCAAGTTCAATCCCAGTGTAAACTACAACAACTTACCCAGTGTAATCCCACGATGATCTAGGGAGGATAGGATGTCCACCGACCTTACCCCTATCTGTCCGGGATAGAAAGGTGTTTCCGATAGATCCTCGACAGGTAAAAGTGTAAATTGAGGGAATAACTCAGAACTTACAAAAATATCACAGAAACTAAAATGTCATCACCATGAGAAAGTCCCCAAGGCGCAAGAAATAGCATATATAGTACCAGGTGTTACCAAAAATATGAAGCTTACATCAGTGAAAAACTAAATTAAATTTAAAGACCCCAAATGGAAAGATCCACACCAATAGTATACAGAACTGCAGGATACACAAGCCCCCCAACAAGCTCAAGAAGATCCCATTAGACAAACAAACAGACTAACAAATAGAACAAGGGGAAAATAAGACGTCATTAAACCAAGGCTTACATAAATAACACTATAACAGCATTGTGATTGACATCTATCAACATTCTCTTTTATCGTCGTCTCTCATCATGCTTAAAGCAATGAACTAAGCCGATGAAGGAATACAAGTTTTTAGTTTCCTGCTCTTGATACTGAATACATGTGTCATGCTAATTGGCAAACAAGCAGCACAGGTGAGTCTTAAATAAATGCACGAGTAAAATGTTTCCTTAAATTTTGCTACTCTAACAAATGAAATCTAAAGAGAGTCACAGACAAGACTACATTTGACCACTGAATATGTCTTGATGAATGGTATAACAGCATACCCAGCGTAGTCCCACGAAGTAGGGTTTGGGGAGGGAAGAGTGTACGCAGATCTCACCTCCTGCCTCAAAGTTAAAGTAGAGAGGCTAGACGCCTAGACCCTATGAATTGATTAAAACCTCAGATTCATACTAGAACCAATGATGATTCAATAAAAAAAACCTTTTCCAATAGACCCTCAGCTCAAGACAAAAATAGCCTAGAAAAAGACGTAATGAAAGTAGCAAGAGACAATAGATGGTAATAAAAACAGCAAATAATAACAAAATAGTACTACAACTAAATAATATTATAATTGAACTACACAAAACAACTGATATTACTAGGAATAGAAGAACAAGAAACTACAAGCTTACTACAAACCACTACTAGTAAGGACAACAAGACAACGCACTCCTACCAACTAACCTTCTACCCTAATTTGTGTCCTTCACACATTCCTATCTAAGGTCATGTCAACGGTAAGATGCAACTGTGTCATGTCCTGTTCATTAGGTCTCCCTAATACTTCTTGGGTCTTCCTCTACCTCTATCTCTACCTCTACCTCCAAGCACCTTTCATAGAACCTACCTATGGACTTTGTCTTACGCCTTTTCTAGGTCAATGAACGCCATGTGTAAGTCCTTCCTCTCTCTATACTGTTCCACCAGTCTCCTGACGAGATGTATAGCTTCTATAGTTGAGCAACCTGACATACATCCAAACTACTTCTCCAAAATAGTCACGATCGTCCTCACCCTCAACTCCACCACTGTCCCAAACCTTCATAGTGTGACTTAGTAGCTTGATGAATGGAAAGTTTACCATAATACAAAATCATCACGTGAAAGAAAGATATATGAACAAGGCAATCAAATTCTTGGACTTTCTCTTAACAAATTGGAAAAGGAAAAAGGAAATCCTTCCAACATGACATTAGCTTTTTTTCTCAAAGGTCAGAAGAAGATGAGAAAATACAGATATCATGGTAGACTTCATTTTCTTTATGATATTCCTTTAAGGCCCAAAGAATGTAGATACCATTCAGGTCCAAAACAAACAACAAAAGAAACTATTTTCACCCATCTATTGTTCTCAAAATTGGACGAAACCTGAACAGAACTCCCTAAATGGAGCAAGATGCTCTAACTCTGTCAGCAGGGTGCAATTCCAATCACAGCAGAAAAGAAAACCTACAGACATCACCTGTTTGTTCCTACCATTCACTGATGCAAGAAAACTAAGAGCACAACAACAACATACCCAATGTAATCCTACAAGTAGTGTCTAGGGAGGGTGGTGTCTATGCAGCCACGCCCCTACATTGTTAAGGTAGAGACGTTATTTCCGATAGACCCTCAGTAACAAAACTAAAAGTGCATTAAATGCAAATTCCAAATTAAATGGGGGTTGTGTAGAAGACATACTTCAGCTTGAATGTACTGAACCTCCTTGACATGAAATTCAGCATGTTCGTTTTTCTCCTCCTCCTCTAACATATCCCGCACCTGATAAGCCCATGTATCTTTCAAAGTTTGATTATTACTGAAGGCAGTTAAATCAATGTCACCATCAGGAAGATAAGTCTTCAAGGGTACTGAACCAAAAGTGAAAACCTGGAAGGCGTAAGGTGATCAAGAAAAAACAAATTAGCA
>JAPFFP010000002.1:3793324-3817214 GCA_026153255.1 Solanum medicagineum
TGTGGATACTTTTTAAAGTTGTTTTTAAGTGCAGAGGATGAGTCAAAGGTGGGAGTACTGAAGAACTTTAGTGGTGCAGATAAAAGATTAAAGTTATTTGAAGCTGACATTTATAGAGCAGAGGAATTTGAGGAGGCTATTCAAGGCTGTGAATTTGTTTTCCATGTTGCTACACCTCTATTGCATTCTCAAGGATCTCAGGTATGGAATTTTATTAAATTAAATTGATTTATAATAATAGGCATTTTAATATATGTGGAATATGAAACAGTACCGCAATAGAACAGAGGCTACAGTTGATGGAGTGAAAAAAATAGGAATGATTTGCCTTAAAAGTGGGACAGTGAAGAGACTTATCTATACTGCCTCTATTGTAGCTGCCTCCCCTTTGAAGGAAGATGGGATTAGTGGTTACAAAGATACAATGGATGAAACATGTTGGACACCTCTTAATTTCTCAAATCCTTACACCCAACCATGGCTTTGGGTGAGCTTAAATTAATGTGTTTATTTACCATCCTATATGCTGCATTATATTACTATCATATTGAATTAATTTGGTATTATTTTGATTTTAGAGTATGAGTAGCACTATTTTATTATTAGTGATAAAATTTGTCTCAAAGTTTCACAATTGATATAGTGAAATTGATAGTTACAGTTGTTATAAATAAAATTATGTCCCGAAAAGATTGCACTTTTGTTTGCCCCTTGAATGACTTTACATTTTCCATGAGAGAATATATTTTATATATGGACTAGACTAGAAGTTTGTTTTACAAAATTATTCTTACTAATCATGCTTTGTAATCTTAGTTTGATCGTTATTATTTTATATAATTATTAATTATAAAGAATAGTATTGGGAAGAAGAAACAAAATTTTCTTTGTTAGTTAAGTATATAGGAAAATCTACAACTCTGTGTCCATGATACTCTCTTTTTTATTCAATTTAGTAAAAATGCAACTTTAACTTGAGACTTTACTCATAATGAGATGATTTATAGATTATTGTCTTACTATATTTACTATGAACTTTTACAATGTCAGTATATATAACTTAAGTTGGTTATATAGGATTATGTAGAGTCAAAGATGGTAGCTGAGAAAGAGATGTTGAAATTTGAGAAGGAAGGTTTGGAGGTGGTGACATTAGGTTGTGGCCTTGTAGGAGGACATACTTACTTACCTTATATCTCAAGTCATGCAATATTCTTGTCATTGTTGACTCAAGAGGAGAAACAATACAGCGTACTCAAGTTTTTAGAGGAACTTAATGGAAAACTTCCAATTGTGCATATTGAAGATGTTTGTGAAGCTCATATCTTCTTCATGAGCAATGCTGCCAATGGGCGTTTCTTGTGTGCTAGCGCATTTGTTTCTACTGCAGACATGGCGAATTACTATCGACACAATTATCCAGAGTTTGAGGTCAACCAAGAGTAAGATGTTATATATATTCTACATTGCAAATTTGATGCTTTTAATTTTCTTTCCTGTATAAAATTTGTGATTCTTAGGTACTTGAATGATCCCAAGAGAGAAATCAAGTGGGGATCAAAGAAGCTGATTGAGAAAGGTTTTGTGTACAAATATGGAATGATGGAGATACTTGATGATTGTGTTACTTGTGCAAGGAAGAAAGGCATTTTATAAAAGCAATCATGTTGCAAGTCAAAATTTCATATTTGAAATTATAATCTTTGATAATGTCGTTCAAGACGATATAATACCTTTGGAATCAATTCAATTACGCTATTGTATTTACAACTTTTTATGATTTTTGGTACAAACTTTTAGATGCAATAGAAAAAGTTAAAGATGAGATTCAACAAGATTTAAATTTTAACCCAAAAAAAATGCAAAAGCCTTATTTCACTTAATTGTCTTAGATATTTTTATAGATGTTAAAAATGGTTATTTTTTATAATATTAATAGGACTATATATTTTTATAAGGATCTTGCAAAAATATATTATTTTTTATCTTAAAAACTTCATTAAATATGTCTTCATAAATAGATAAAATATTTTATTCTTGTTTGTTTTAATAAGTTTGACATGAAACAGTACAAAAATAGAACAGAGGCTACTGTTGATGCAGTAAAGAAAATTGGTATGTTTTGCCTTAAAAGTGGGACAGCGAAGAGACTTATCTATACTGCCTCTATTGTAACTGAAGATGGGGTTAGTGGTTACAAACAAGTAATTGATGAAACATGTTGGACACCTCTTAATTTCTCAAATCCTTACACTCAACAAATTTAAAAACACATAGTACAAAAAGTAGGTGACACTCTCAACTCCAAAATTTAAGTGTCATAGGTTCAAATCACACCTTGCATGAATTTGTGACTTTGTTACTACTCGAAATATTCAGAAATGTCAATCATCAAGCCAGGATCATGAATTCCAAGTTGACCATCCATGGATAAATCCAAATGTGCATAGAATGGCAAATCAATTACTGAAGTTGGCGTCGAGCTTAACTCAATACGATCCGACTCTGAGCTCTGTAACAACTTGCCAATCTCAAACTCCTCTTCATGAGTAGGCAACAATGACAAGTACATGGATTCTGATGTGGATGGCTCTATTGAATTGGCAAAGAATTGGGTATTTTGACTTTCACATTTTGGTGGGGTGAGAGGACCAGTTTCTTCTTTGATAGTATTCAACTTTTCTACTTTTTGTTTCTTTATTTGACACTGATTTGGCTTTTGATTTTCATAAGAAATGAATATGGATGGTTGTGAGGTTTTGCAACTATGCATTCCTTTATATGTGACTTCAAAGACTAAAGGGTCTTCCTTTGATTTTTGAACTTGTTTTGTTGCTAAGCAGCCTTGTGTAGTCCTGTGAGTGCATCTGTAATAAGCCCTGCAATTTCAAATGAAAAATTCATCTTAGATATAAATATAAATTTCGGACTGGGGAAGGGCCAAATGATGTTTACGACAAGGGTTTGTAATATGTAATCTTGTCGAGGTTGTTGTCATAGTTCAAAACTATAACTTTTTTATTACATGACAAAGAATTTTACTAGTACTAAAATAAGGGGTGCTGTCATAATATGAAAATAGTTTAACAACCAAAAAAAGAAAGAAGGTTCTCTTTTCTTTTTACCTTGGATGAATAGCTCCTAAAATGTCTTTCTGCCCATATTTTCTCCAACTATAACCATCATCATGATTGAAACTATCAACCCCTGTCCCACATATTCTAACTTGTTTACTCCACTGCTGCATTTTCCTTCTGCAAATCCAAACAATTTTTCAGAATAAAATCCAATGTCTCAATTTCAAGAAACCATAGAAAATGATTTAATTCACCTTTTCTTATTTTGACCTTGATCCCTCAAATAACCCAAGTCAGCAATAGATGGACAAGAAGACAAAGGGTCTTTTGTTTCATTAACACCCTTCCAATTCAAAATTGACAATGATTTGTCAAGTGATGAAAGTATTTTCTCAAGAAGTAAATCACATTCCTCTGGTGAAGCCAGAGGATCAAACTGGTTTTTTAGCCTGTTTACAAACTCTTTCCCTTGAGTAAGCTCAGTAATTAGAGTTTCTTTATCCCAAGCTTTAACTTTCTCCATTTGGGGATTAATCTTTAGTAACAAAACTGGAAAAAGATTCAATCTTTAGTGACAAAAATGCAAAAAGATTCAATCTTTAATGACAGAAGAGCAAAAAGATTCAATTCTCAGTGGCAAAAGTGCAAAAGCAGCCAAATTTTTGGGAATTGAAAAGAGTTGAGCCAAAAGCACTAAATGGGGTGTTTCAAAACAACAGACAAATACAATATTCAAATAAATAACTGAGATTTATATATGAAGATGACAAAGTGATCACTAAATATTTTCAAGAAAAAGGAGAGGAAGTGAAGTTGCTTTGTAACTACTAAGACGCTTCTTTATAAGTTACAGAAATAAGTGAGAAAGGATAGGGGGTATATGAAGTAGGAAAATTTGTGGAAAAGGGGTAAAAAGAATTTGTCATGTGAACAAAGATTTCAAGAATAATTCAAGAAACTTTCAATTGTGGGCCATTTTTGCCACCACTTCCATTTTTCTCTTTCTATTTGTCTCTTGATTGATTAGCTTGTCCTCATCTATTATTAACTATTGTTAGAAGTGCTACTGAGATTTTATGGCCTTTATCCAATTTTTATTGAACAAATAATGCACTGGTGCTAGTTGATCTGAATGACTAGAATGTTATAAACATCTATGGTATTGTGTCATAGCTAGAGAGTAATTTTAAATATACTTACTTAGTTGACTCCATATATCCAAAATATATGTATATGGAGATCAAAATCTGACTCATCCGATAATTTCAAAAACTCACTGAAAGGCACATAAAAGCCCCTAAACTAGTTAGATTCATGTTGTTTGCCTTATAAACTAATCCCTTCATTTTATTTTATTTGTATAATTTTTAACATAATATTTCAAGAATTTTCGAAAGGAAAAAAGGGGTTAACAGTTTAACTATAGTGCTTATTTGTTAGTAGAATGAATGAAATTTTATGATGCCAAGAAATGTAGGCAAAATAGAATAGAAAGCACATAGAAATGAGGTGGAGGGTGCATAATTTAATAATGAGGAAAATGAATAGGAAAAAAGGGATATTCTTCACACATGGTTTTCCACGTTGTTGCTTTTGACAAAAAGGAGAGATAGGAGCAAACTTTTGATTATGTTTACATTAAATTCATCAACAAACTTTTGCTTATGTTTACACCAAATATAAATGTTCTTTCTTATTTCTTTTTGATGTTTCGATAAAAACACACACACACACAAAAAAAATTAATATTAAATTTTTTATGTATATAATTTAAATAAACGCTACAAATATTGATAGAGAAGGATTTGTCCAAGAGTATAGATTGTTGCGCAACGAAAGACAAGGGTGAAAAAAAATCATATTTGATCAATTAAATATTAAAAAATATTTTAAAAATCAAATAGATCAGTTATTCATTCTCAACTCCTTCGTTCGGTCATTCCTTCTAGCTCCGTAGAGCAGTAACTCCTTCGTTCAGTTATCCTTTCTAATTCCAGAGGGTCCGTAGAGCAGAGCAGTAGCTCCTTCGTTCAGTTATTCCTTCTAGCTCTAGAGGGCTCCGTAGAGCAGGAGAGTGCTCAGGTCTGTCTACAATAAGTCAAACTCAATAATTTTAGTTTTAATTTTATATTTATCTTAAAAACTTCATTAAATATGTCTAAATTGTTAATTTAAAATTATTATCTCTAAAAACGTATAATTATGAATTCATAAATTTCAAATTCCAACTCCAATACTGGTCATATATATTTTTCGTTACAAAGGAACTCTTTTCTTTTTTCTTTTCCTCTTCTCTTGAAATGAGAGCATATTACATAAGTCAATTCCTAATTTTTGATAAGACATAAAATATCTTCTAGTTTGACACCCCTGAACTAAATGGCATAAACAAGAACAACAACCCACAAGTTTTATACATCAAATAAATGATTGTGTGGAATACCGACACTTTATAAATGCAAGAAACAGTCCAAAAGTGCACTTACCTATATAATAATATTATCTTAATGGTTAAAAAAATATTATCTTAATAGACATAGCTAATTAAATCCAAAAATCAATGCAATTTCAACAATTAAGTTCGATTGAGGTGTGCGTGTGTGTTAATAAGACTCATAATTCAGAGGGTAATAATCTAATAGAATAATTACCTAGTTTAAGAAGATAGAAAATACGAAAAAAATAAATTTAAAAAGATAATAAATCTCTACCATAATTCAAATATGTAATTGACAATTTTATCATAACAGAAAAGAATTCTATTTGCAACAGATTTTAAAGTGATGCAAAATAAATTGTAATCACAAATAAAATATTAAAAAATTAAAAATTTTATTGTTAAACAATGTGGGTAGAAATTTGTTTATCCTTCATTCTTCTTTGTCAATTTTCTCTTTGATTTGAAGGTCATTAGTGGCGTATTTCTCAAACTAGGATGATTTGGACTTGATTTCCATCGTGATTTGATGGTTCTTAGTGGTGTATTTCTCGAACTAGCTTGGATGATTTGAGCTTGATTTCCATGAAGGATTTTGTGAATCTTCTTGACTACTTGGTTGTCATGAAGAGTTAGACATGTTTTGATCTCTGTTTTGTGAATATTCCATGAATTTGTGAGATTTTCAAGATGTTTTTTCAAGAAAATATTATACCCTTTATATAAGCATAATAATAAGAGTTCAGGATAGAGTAGCCTTAAAAAAATCCTAACTAAAATAGAACTCATCTTGTACAAAATTTCGATGTATACATATTCTTATTTCTTATACCACATCCCCTAAATTAACAACAGCAGCAACAACAACGTAGCCAGTGGAATCCCACAAGTGGGGTCTGGGGAGGGTAGAATGTACGCAGAAGTTACCACTACGTCGTAAAAGTAGAGAGGTTGTTTCTTGGAAACTCTCATCATAAAAATCGATAAGCAGAATAAACTAAATATGGAAAAAAATAAAAAATAAAAAGCGCGACTAATAACAAAAAACACAAAATTAAGTCATTTAAAAATGCTTTCAAACATAAATTGACACAAAAGATATGAATTAGGATCCAAAAGAGCTTTTTCATCTATATAATAAGTAAAACCTGTCAAAAATGTAGAAAATGATGTCGGTGGCATTTTCCTATAGAAGAGTATGTAGAATTTAAAGGAAATTTAGACTGATTTTTCAATCATTTCCTAGAAGTTGCATCCAAGGTCATGAAACATTCCCTCCTTTCATTTTTATTTATTCAACAAAATAAAATTTATTACATCTGGAATATTAATTATTTAATTTAATAAAACTCAAAATTATATATCAATTAATATAAATATTATAATAAAACAATTATCCATTATTATTTTTTTAAAACATACAAAATTAGAGAAGTGAAAATGAAAAAATGGAATACATAATTTCTGCGCATGCATAGGCACAGAAAAAGGTCACACCAGTTAAGGACAAATATAATGCCTAAAAGTCGCATCAAAGAATTCATAGGTTATATACACATTGTATATCAAATATCAAAATAATTAGAAAAAAGATGTTTATCTATTTTGAGTACTCAAAATTTATGTTCTAACAAGAAGCGTAAATTGATTATAAAATTCTTACTAACCACGTTTCTCTTTAAAGTTATCTTTCTAATTGGGGAATTTTATGGAAAAAAAAAAGAGATCCTCATATTTTGTCAATCTTGTTTATTTCATTTACATTGTCAACATTAAATATGACAGAGGAAAAAACCAATACTATCCTATTTGACTTTGGTTGATCTGACACATTTTTCAAGAAAACTTTAGTTAGAGATGTATTTTATTAAATTAATCTTATTAATGATATTTTGAAATTCTAAATTTGACTACTACTAGTAATTTAATATTGAGAGTCAGATTATATAAACTTTGACTAATATTTTAAGACATACGCTATGTTGTTATATTGTACTTCATCTCTATCTACATGACATGATGACATTCATCAATAAATTACAAAGAATGGAAATACTCTTGCAAATTTCCCTTCAAATCCTCCAAAAATGGCAACTGTGGAGCTGATACACCCTTGGATATGGAAATCTACAGGTCCAACGTTATGCTTGCGTAGGCATTGGCGAAGTCGGAGGCTTGAAATCAGGATACTGCAACCAAAAATAAAGAAAGGATTTAACTTATATGTACTAACGATATAAAGAATTGTTACATTATCGGTGTATGTTTTAACATGTTGCAACAGGAAACTTTCTTAGTTTCTAGGTCATTGATGCCAACTTTAATGAACTGTTACATGCTGTTATCTTTTAGGGGATCAGTATATAGATGCTAATACGAATGAGATGACAAAACAACAGGGGATACGGACGTCCCAGACACATGTTATTGAATTAGTCCACTCGCTGTGGACGGACAATTCTGACAAGTTACTGCATGTTGCAAGTTCTAGTCGAGCGTCTTCCGAAAGTAGCCTCTCTATCTCCATGAGGTAGGGATAAAGTCTGTGTATTCCCCATATCACTTTAGTGGGATTACTCTGGGTATGTTATTGTTGTTTGTTGTATTGAATTAGTCCACTAGCTCAGCACTACCACAACCTCAGAATTTAAATGAGGATCATTCTCGATTCATCAGCAGAAAGTTAGAATCCGGAGTATGGCCCAAGGAGTTTTACTTATCATGTTATACGGAGATGATAAGACATACTATAGAGAATGAAATGGAGAAACTTACATTGGGATATGGAGAAAGTGGCCTTGTAATTCCTCTTGGTGCTTCTGCGGCTACTTCTGGTTTTGGAACTGAATTGAATTCTGGAGTAGACTCGGCAGATACTTCTACCTTGGAAACTGTTTCAGTTTTCTCCACACTGCCACTAGGTTGTGAAGGAGTGGGTGACGTTGGAGGCTTGAGATCAGGATACTGCATCAACAAGTTCAAAAGAGAGGATGTAAGACTAAGAAGATGAGAAAACAAGGGAAATGACATACACAAAATCGATCCATAAAAACTGCCAACTTAGCAATACCTCAATCTGAGAAAAAAATAAGACACTAAAATCAGTAGATAAATGTGAGGGATTGGGATACTAAAATCTGATATCACACTGGCAGCAGATAAATGAAAAAACTCAGAGAGATGACCTTTGGTAGACCATGTGGTCACATATACAAGTGTGAAGTGTACTACCATTGATGGCTTGGTGTGGAAAACTAAAATTCATTTGCTAGTGAGCCTTGAAGTGGCTCATATAACGTAGGTAACTAGGTAAGTACGGGCAAGGGGCTTATACTGTGAAGTTTGGTCCTGGAAGAGCTAGTCACTCGTGTTATGGACAGGTAACTACACAGGGTATTTTGTCGGTTGTTGTATTGAATTATTTCACTAGCTCAGCAATAACATAATCTCAGAATTTAAACGAGGCTCATTCTCGATTCATCAGCAGAAAGATGTTAGAATCTGGAGTATGGTCCAAGGAGTGTTGCTTATGTTAAAATGAAATAATGAAACCTACTATTGAGAACGAATAGGAGAAACTTACGTTGGTATACGGAGAAAGTGGCCTTGTAATTTCAGCTGGTGCTTCTATCGTTACTTCTGGTTTCGGAACTGAACTGATTTCTGGAGTAGACTCTGCAGATAGTTCTACCTTGGAAACAGTTTCACCCTTCGCCACACTACCACTAGGTTGTGAAGGTATAGGTGATGTTGGAGGCTTGAGATCAGGATACTGAATCAACAAATTAGAAAGATATGTAGTTAATGAAGAACAGAACAAAACAAGGAAATGGCTACCATTAATGGCTCGGTGTGGACAACTGACATTCTTTTGCTAGTGAGCCTTGAAGTGGCTCGTATACCGTAGGTAACTCTGGGCATGGGGTTTACACAGTGAGGTTGGTCCAGGATGAGCTAGTCACTCGTGTTATGGACAGGTCACCACACAAGTTATAATCAAATGATCAAACTAAATATTCAGGATTCAGAGCTAACTTACATTAGGATATGGTGAAAGTGTCTTGACAGATGATTCTACTTTAGATGATGCAGCATCCACCTGAGGAACTGATTCACTTGTCTCTGCAGGCCCAGGTAGAGTTTTGCTAGTCACTGGTATTGGAAGAAGAGCCATCCCTATTTGCTGAAGTTTCAAGGTGGGAAGATTAATTACATGATCAATGGAACTGTGACTATGAAGTGTAGATATATTGTCGAAAGCAACATGTAGTTCTCTGATATGGGAAACAAAACACTTTAGTAAGTTCTCAACTTATGAACACCTTACCTTAATGTCACCTACAAGCTCCTTTGGAGCAATCTCTTTGGTGAGGAACTCATCAACTTGTAGCAGACTTTGCTTTCTGTCCTGGAAAGTGAAAATGTCAACATATTAGTGGACCTCTCAAGTTTGAAAAGTTTCTTCAGTGATTAGTATCAACGTTAAGTAACCTGTGAAAATATAAAGGTCACTCTCTAATAAAATTGGATTCACCTTCTATCATAGCACAAAGCAGATTTAGAAGTAAAAGTAGTTCATTAAAGGATATTTCTTTTACATGTTATCATTTGAGCCTTCAAGTGGTCTTCAGAATACACAATTTTAGATTCAGGATCTTACTAAAGTTGAACGATATATATATATATGTTACTGAAAAAAGGATAAGAAACTCAACAGGTAAAAGAAACAAACATTTCAAGATAGATGAGTGCAGCTAAGGCCAGATCGCCAGGACTACGTTTCTGACAGCCCTTTAGAGGCAAGAAAAGAATACATTGTAAATGGTGCTGATGTACCTTTGCAAATAGAAGTTTTGTGCTGACTAGTTGGACAAGTCCAGCTGAACCTAACACTTGGAGTAATGTTTCCGCCTGATAAAAAGGACCAACCGTGAGCTTTCTAACAAATTGTGCTCAATATAACGTTCAAGATAAGATACATTGGAGCCTAACCTCTGAGAACACAAAAAGTCCAAGTGCGGCAGCTGCAGCAACACCTAAACCTACAGAGACAGCATCAGAACCGTCCTGCATATCCACATTCCACCAAAGCTATCTCAGTTAAGTAAATATGTCAAAATGTCATGCCAAAATAGTTGACGATCATTGTAGTAGCAGACCAGTAATTCACCACATAGCCAAGTGGATTTGACAGAATGCAAGATGAGTACTCTCCTAAATTAAACTATGTGAAATGTCAATTATATCTATCATTTTTTAACAGGTATCTTAGTTGTTACCTGTATCTGTCATCCCAAAACCATTCACCTAGGAATTGGTAGTTAAGGATTGTGAAAGTTAAAAGTGCAGAAGATCTAGAAAACAGAAATGTATAACTGCTCCTTGCATTTTAAACAGGCAAAAAAAAAAAATTTGATTTGTCCATTCCCATTATATGGTAAGCCTTCTAAAAGAAAACCATAGCTAAGAGGCGAGTTTAAGTCAAAATAACTGTGTAATTTTGGCACATTTCTTTGCAATTAAGAAAAGTAAAAGTTGTATGGATTGCAAATCCCAAGTGAGATGTCAACTCATTTATTTCTGCCGTGACATCCTAAATTAATGCCACTCCTACTGCATGCATATTTACCATTGCTTTTCCTTGGATGAGTTTATAAACTCCAAACGCGCATTACATATTACTAATTTGCAGTTAAAGAAACCACATTAACTTCTTGGACTCACACAACATAACCATATCTGTATTTTGGTTGGCTAAATGCAAACTTTTAAGAGAGAAAACATACCCCAAAAATACTATCAAGAGCATCAGACAGGCCCAGATCAAGACTTAATGTTTTCTTAGGAAGTATCCAAGGAAGGCCACTATTCTGCAGAAATTGGAATTCATTATGCTTCACGCCACCAACATTCTAGGAAATTCAGAAAGATAACAATACTTTTGAGTGTAACCTTCCATCCTCGGGGACCTTCAGCACCATCTTTAATTGCATATGCAGCTTTAAAACCATTTGCTGTGACAAGCTCTGCAACCAGTTCAGAGTTCCCATCAAATCTGGCTTCATTACAATCAAGAAAGAGAAAGGATCAGAGTTAATTTGTTCAACTAGTTGACTGATACAAGCATTTGACAGAAAATCATTCAGGAAAAGGTGCGTCACAGTTACGCACATTAAAAGCTGTTTCATTTTGACAAATGATCTTTAATTGTTTCATTTAAACCCTCAATACAATGGCCATAAGAGAATTCTACACAACAAAGATATAAAGAGCTAAACTCAGCCAGTTTAAAGACGGGTGCGGCATCAAAAGTCAGCTTTGTAGAATGATTTTTGAATGGTTCTATATTTTTTACGTAGTATCTTGCAAAGCTATAAAAAAGTGACGAGCAGAAAATTGTTGCAACTTATCTAAACAATTAAGTTGATCATGGTATAAGCATGTTCGCACACTAATTAATTAAAGAATATAAGCACATGATTTCTTTGTCTAATTCAGTTTGAAGGGACAACTTGTGTTGTGCGGCCATCTCACCTAAAAATCTATATCAGATAGGGTGATCACAGTTTAAATTACTTAATTAGGTCTTCAACACACACCCTGCATGTGAGGGTCTGACTCTTTTTCTTGGACTGAGCACGTGAAAATTCCTTCTGTCTTTTCATTTTTTTAAATAATGAGTATAATGAGACTTGAACAAAGGACCTCTTTCTGCTAGGGAAACAAATTGAAGTGTCCGATCACTCTACCTAAAAGTTTACAATGTTAGAGAGGACATAATGTTATTTGCTTAATTATGCCTTCGAAGAAACACAAAACACCACATACACAATCAACAACAGAAGAATAATTTTTGATAACGGGTATAATGAGACTTGAACATAGGACCTCTTTCTGCTGGGGAAACAAATTGAAGTATGTGATAACTCTACCTAAAAGTTTAGGATGTTAGAAAGAACATAATTTTATTTGCTTAATTATGCCTTCGAAGAAACACAAAACACCACATACACAATCAACAACAGAAGAATAATTTTGATACGGGTATAGTGAGACTTGAACAAAGGACCTCTTTTTGCTAAGGAAACACATTGAAGTGTGCAATCATTCTATCGACAAGTTAAAGTTGTTAGAAAGAACACACTTTTATTTCCTTAGTTATGCCTTAGAAAACACAAAACAGCACATACACAATCAACAAAAGCATCATTTTAAAATCTTACTTGTCCAGAATGAACAATGTGGTATTCTCTGGTTCCTTAAACTTCAGAGCTAGCTTACTCAAGAACCCCCTCTTATCTTCACCTTTATAAACAATTGGAACTGGCTTCTTCTTGAAACCCTTTAAGTCTGGACTCCCCACTTGCCTCGATTCCACAGTGGCTCTTATATCAACTAATTCTGACCTCTCATCATCAGCCAATTTTGCATAAGCTTTCTTGGCAGACTCAACACCCCATGCCTTAGGCATTTTACCAAACACCTGAGACGCAATAAATGGTAGAGCCAAACCAGCAAAACCACCAGCTATAACTAAAGGATTATCAGATACGAAATTGGTTAAGGTTTCAACAAATGCATTTGCATCAAAATCAGTACTAGTACTAGTAGTTGATTGCTGAAGTGCCTCCTCATATGTCAATGCTTTAGTTAAACCTGTACTGAAAACAGAGGAAAGTAATGCTAAACCACCATGAACATTTCTTGACAAATTGGTGCTAAAATTGGCAAAATTGGAAAGGTTCTTAAATGGGAAAGATTGGAATTTTTTGGGTTCATTTCTTCTATCAGAAAGAACTGAAAGAGGGGTTAATCTTGCTGCATTAAGGGACTCCATGGCAAGAGGAATTTCTTCAAATTTTAGCTAAATCTTGATAACCCCTAGTGAAAGGTTGTAGATATGTGGAAGGATCATGGGGCTGGTGATTACGTGGGCCAAATGAAAAGCTTTTTCATTTGTGCGTGTCTGTGATTTGGCAACTTTGGGTGGCCAAGAATTGCCAAAGGAAATCTTTTATGGAACATTTTTTGCTTCATTTGCCGTACACTGTAATTTAGTGCTGACACCGAATGAACTCTCTTTGATGCATGGAATTAAAATAATAATCTTTGGATAAAATTTGTGATTAGCTTTATTCAATGTCTGATTTATGCTAGCCATAAAATAGAGTAGTTGAATTTATTAAAGTCGAAGAAAGTTTGAATATACCTCCAGAGTACGAGCTGATTTTCTCTTATGCTCAAATGTATCATAAGCAAATATAACTATTTTCCACCTTTTAGTTAAACGAGTTCTAATATTTTCCCTACCATATATGATAGTTTAGTTTCATCCTAAAATCCCCAAGTGCCTTTGAAAAGTTGAGCAAATCTTGAAATTTAGATTACATTCACGAGTTTGGCTAAACTTTTAAATTTGTAATTGGATTTCTTATCAATTTATACAAATTAACATTATCTTTTGTTGGGAAATAATATGTTAGTTTCCCAATTATAATTATCTAATGTCTTTGATATAGAAATGTACATTTCAAACTACAATATCCCACAATGAGTTAGATTCCCATTAATCAGATCGAACATTTCTTTTTTATAATCCTAGTGTACTAGTGCCCGAGCTATTTTATGAACACTTTCATTAATTTCACGTGATACTTATCACCATCCACAAGCATCAGAGTTTAGGTAACTTTGTTCTCAGTGTTTTAGTAAAAGCATTTTAAGGAACAAAAATCCATTTAACACAAATTTTCTTCTCTCAAATTTGACCCTCCTTCAGTAGCAACGACAGAAATTTTACTAAAATAGGTTAAAATATTAATGATGTTTTTTGAAAACTAACTACATGATGTAATTACTCCTCACCGTAACTAATGGTTGTCTGGTTGACCATCAATTTTTTTTTTTGGTTGTTCTGTTGGGAAAATAAAGGAATAACACAAAATAAATATGACACAATAATATGAAAAATGGGAAAATAACGACACCAAAAAGTTTAACGTGACTCATCCAAAACTTTTTGGGTTATGTTCACAAATCAATACTTCTATTATATTTCTTCTATTATTACAAATAGTAGGCACAAGTGTACAATTTCTTCTACTATTACAAATAGTAGGTTATCAGAGAAAAATATCAAAAATAGTAAATATACTATTTATTTTAGAAAAAAAAATATTTTCTAAGCACACATTCTAATTTTTTAAATGAAGAACAAATTACTCTTTTATACAGGTACAGGAGTAATTTTGATAGGTGACAGCTTTCCTTTTGATTTATTTGTCAAAAGTTGATCCTGGCCAACAATTGAATATAATTTCGGACCGTTAACCAAAAAAAAGTGAGGCTGGACCCCACATGTTCTACCAAGACAACCATGGCACTTAATTTCGAAATAATTTGTTCTCCAATCATACAAACACACTTAACACTTGCCTCGAATAAGCAACTAAGAGGACTGTTCCATGAGTTCAGAGCCAAAACATTCACCAATTTGAATACTAAATCAACTTTCCAGGACAGCTCAAAACAGTGGTAGGGATGATTTGTAATAAAGAATTATTACTTCGACTTTTTTTAAAAAATATCTTAATTTTAATCTAAAAAATAGCCAAATAACTTGTTAGAATTGACGAATATAATCACAATTTTGTCATATAAAGTTCTTATGACTTGAGAAACAACAAGTTTGAACCATATAACCAAACGATAAATCATGTGACTACATTTTTCAAATTTGAAGCAAGTTCATCTAGTGCTTTAGTTGAAGAACCATCTTCATTCAACACCTTTTTGGCTGCATCTTTTAGCTCCCTCATTCTAATACACACTCTTTTCCCCTCTTCACCTTCCATCAATTCTTTCACCACTTTAGCAATCTCCAGTCGCCCAACCACACCATTGTCACAAATTTTCGGCCTTAGCGCTACTCGTAAATCCTCAGCTAACATCACCGCGTTCGTTCTTTGATCCGCAAAGAGAGGCCAAGCGATAAGCGGAACACCGCACACCACGCTCTCTAGAATCGAATTCCATCCGCAGTGGGTAAGAAATCCACCGATCGATCCATGGCTAAGAACTTTAACCTGTGGGGCCCAATTGGGCACCACAAGACCTAGCCCTTTGGTCCTCTCCAAGAATCCACTTGGCAAAAAATCAAGAGGGTTAGTGGAATCTTGGATATTGAAGTAAGTCCCATTTGGAATTGCATCATTAGGACATCTAATCACCATCAAGAACCTTTGTCCACTCATTTCTAACCCCATTGCTAGTTCAATTATTTGTTCATGTGAAAGTGTCCCACCACTTCCAAATGAAACGTAGAGGACTGATCCACGTGGCTGCATATCAAGCCACTTCAAACATTGTGACTCACCATCATGATGATCAACTTTGTCACTAATCTTGTCCATTAGTGTAAGTGGTCCAATTGGGTATATTTTTGGCTTATTGTTATATTCCTCTTGAAGATACTTAATAGGTCCAGGTTCCAAATCAATAAAACTGTTCAAAATAATGCCATGACCCATTTTGAACCTTTTAACATGGTGAAGAACCCATTTGTATGCCTCATCTTGTCTATCGTGAAGCGGATCCGGAAGATCCTTCCCATCTATAGGCATGCAACCTGCACCACAAGTATGTCGCATTTAAATTTTAATTTTGAGAGTGCAAAAAATAGAAAGATTCAAATTTTAGATTCGTCTCTGACCTGGAATACGAACAGGCTCTTGCAAGTCTTTATACTCACAGCTAACAGTTGTATCAAGCTCCGGAAAATACAGATCTAACGACAACATCATAGCTGAGGTGGTGTAGAACAAATAAGGTGACACGTTAAACTCCTTCGCCAAATCAAATGCATCGGTACCAAATATATCCACCACAAAGGCCACCACTCTGTTGGATTCAACTATAGACTTAAAAACTTCACGCAGAGAGGGAAGAGAACGAGTAATAGTAAGGGAAATGCGGGTTTCAATTAGAACATCTTCTGATAAATCATCGAAATTAACAGGAGGAAGAAGGAGATAATCGATGCCCGAGCAAAGGGCAGTAAGGACAGTTTTCTGAGATTTGGAGATGGGGCCATCAGTAGGAAGGATGAGTGTTGCAGAGAAGTCGTGTTGAAAAACCAGGCGGTTGGCGAATTCAACAAGAGGGATTAGGTGACCCATGCCGGGAGTTGGTAGTATGACTACATGGGGATTTTGTGATTGTGTATTAGCCATTGTACAAGAGGATACAGAAAAGAAAGGATGATATACAAGTAGCAGTAATGAGAGTGTATATTTATATATAGAGAGAGAAGAGGCTAGTGTACCCCGACAAGGGCGAATCTAAAATTTCTACTTTTTGTTTAATGTTTATATTTTAATTCATTATCTTTTAAATAAAAGAATATTTTTCATGCAAATATACATCATAATATTTTGGTTTCATAAATTAAAGCAACTGAAATAATGCCATATTAGTACTGATAATGCCAATAATAGTGGAGAAAGGTTCCTTGGAAGGGGAACGTTGTTTTAACGGATAAATCAAACCCTAGGAAGTTGTGCCACTCCTTCACGTGTCTTAACGGATAGTGTTGGGATTTGCTTCCACGCTCACCTCGAGGTGGAGCTCTAGCAGGACAGGACATGTGTGGGGGATGGTTTGGTAAAAAATGAATAATGCAGAATTAGTTAGGGAAGAATTAGTAATGTTGGGATTATTTTTTAGTTCATATTTTATTTATTATTTTTTATTTAATTTTATTGAGAAAATAAAATTTTTCTCCCATAAATTTCAAGATTTTCGTCCCTTTTGCAAAAAGAGAAAAAAAATTAAGAAATAAAACAACACAATAATTTAATGTGGAAATCCAAAACTGGGAAAAAATCACAATCGTTGTCAAAAGATAACAACGACCACTATGTGAAAAATTTTTACAATCACATAAAACCTCAGTACATTCTCCTAACAAACAATGTTAGAAATGTATTTGGTTTGGTACATTTGAAAACATAACTTAAGCCCTCTTATATAGGCAAGGCTCCAAGCTACTCTTCAATAATTTTTCAATGTGAGTTAATGACCCTTTTCATTTTTAAGCAAAATCCCAACAAACTTTGTGTTTGGTTTAAAATTCTATCAAAAGTTTCTTTTCAATTATGCCCTTGAACTATTATTTCATGTAATTAGATCAAAGTAGATTAGTTTTTTGACTCTTAACTAGTTAGAAAAATAATAATTTGTCATTATATTTGTTATTTTCTCACTTGAATTATTTGAAAATAAATAATTGTAATATTAATAAATTCATCACTAACAAAATGTCAATCTTTAATTTAATAAACATAGACCATCTATTATTAAAATAGAAAAGATGGTAAACAATTGTAAAATAGATCATCTATATTTACACACAAAAATTTGAAAGTTGTAATTTTAATATAGTGTTGATATCTTATGAGATCACTCAACATTGACAATATATCTAACATCATTAAATTTTATATTGTATTAATTAATACCATGAATTAGTTATACATAGTCAAAATTTCTACCAAACATGGTAATAATTAATACCACTAGCTAATCCATGAACTATATCCCCTGATCCATCCCCTAAGTGTTCACTGTGCTTACTAAACACGCTTAATGCTTAATGCTTAGAGCTTGTCTAATACATCTCATACAAATTATGTATTAAATTTTTAATTAACATTGTTGATCCTCAAATTTTTTAATAAAAAGCAATACTCAATAGTTTTTTCATCAATAGAAAGAAATAAGAAGAATGGAAATAACTTAAATAACAAGTCATAATATTGTATATTTTTTATTTGATAACACCGTGATGATCGTTTTTTAATAAACCTCCACATGAGTCATTACATTGGGCGTGACTTGCTTATGCTTGGTTTAGGTTTTAGTCCTGGAACATCCTGGTGTTCAAAAGTGTTTGGTTAGGTATTTGGTGCAGAGTTGTTATTAAGCAAGAAACGTCGACTCAAGTAAAGCATACCAAGCATGGAAAGATAAGTTGATATTGAGCCAAAAACTGTTGTTTATGTGGATTTAGTCATGATGCATCTTGTTAGTGTCGCAACTTGGAAGTTTCATACTATAAATAGAAACTATAGAAAACTGAGGAGCTGCAATAACTGCCTCTAGGTTTTTTGAGAAAATATAGTTCTACCATACCAACAGGCCAAAATGTTTGAAATTGAAAGAAAAAAAAGAACATGGTAAAATTATCGCCTGTATTATATTTCATTTTCATGAACCCTGAAATAAAAGGGAACCTTGCACTTTACAACTTATATCCAAAAAAAAAAAAAACACTATGGTGAGGGGGGGGGTCAGTTACAGATGGAGGGCGGATATTTTTTTATATATATTGATAACCGTGGTGTCCGGGCCAATTCTACAAGATAGGAAAAATGTTGCTGATCCCCATCTCAACTGTTGGCCAAAGTTTCCATCATTAAATCATTCCAAGTGTCAATTGGACCGGGCAAGCACCAATGTAGACAATCATTTTGAACTTGTGCGTGTCTGTTTCCTCCAGCAAATGGCTGGAATTGTCTGTAGACTCCGGGGTGACCGTCTGGCCGAAGCAAAGAAAGGAAGGAAGTGTCGAACAATTTTAGTGTCAACCCAACTTCTGAACTTATTCTTCTCAATGCTTTCTCAAATTCATCCAACTCAATTGTACGCATTATTTCATCGATGTCTTTCATGTCAATCTCACCTTCTTTGAAGGGTCTTGTTCTATTACAATAACCTCCGGTGTTCCATTCACCATTCTCGAAATGATCTGGTGTAGTGGTCCTGAAGAAAGTATACGCCTTGTGCTTCAATGTTGTGATGTGTTTCAGAGTTGAATTCAGTGCTTTGCGATATGCATATTCAAATCCCACCTCAGTTATGTTCTTACCAGCGCAGTTGTGGCAACCAACAATCTTACCGTTCTCATAGTAAACTGCATTTTTCAAGTACCATTTCCCTCCAGCAATAACTACATACTCAAAATTGTCAAATTGTCGAGTCCAAACATCATCTAGTTTGTCAAGTTGAAGCTTGATTGTATCGTTTGAAACTCCGTTGTCATCTTCGAAGATAGTGGCTTTGACAAGAAAAGGCGACCAGATCACTGAAAGAGTTAAATCATGAGTTGGGAAATGCCATCTTCTGCTTTTGTATTGCTTGTCATGGTAAACCTCTACACCTTTTTCCTCCTGCACGACGTCTTAAACATGAATCCAGATACTGAATTCTTTGATATACTTGAATCCAATATATAACGTGAATAGTCCAAATATCCCAAAAACGATAAGAAAGTAAATAACAAAAGAAAGTGAAGAACTTCTCAAATAGCAGTTGCTTCTGTGGATAAGAGATGAACTCGATTTATCAGAAATACGGAATCACATTCTCTAAAACCAAAGAATTGTCATAGCACAATTCACCTTGATGAGTTAATTTCATGTATAGTCACAAACATTTTTTAGTCACATTAACAGTAACTGAATTCTACCCATTATAATGGTAAAGTCACAAAACTATTTTATCACATCAGTGTAACTGAATTAAGAGTAGATTACTCAGAATAATAACAAATACTCATCGGCTTTCTTCGTCAAAAGATGTACTGACATCCCCCCAACCCCAAACCCAACTGACAGAACAACAAAATTTTGAGTAGTATTTAGATTAGTTGGACTAGTTTGGTAAGAAAGATAGTTTTTAACTAATGAACAACTAGCTGAGAGTGACATTACTTATAAAAGCAGCGAGAGCAAATGATCAATATGAGAAGGTTTGCTTATCTCTTAAGGCCGGCCCAAATTTATGATCTGAGAGACACAAATACCAGCTTACAAAACAAGACTGTCCAACAAAATTTAGTGCGTAAAATTAATTGGAAAAAAAATCTTGTTTTCTTTTTGAGATGTCTATTGACCATTTAAGAGAAATTAGTGATATCAATAACTAGTTCAAAGAGAACATCTAAATCATGACGATGACAGTTCCACCAGCTAACAAATTTCGGACTTTACCATCATTTGAAGAATGAATTAAGCAGAACAAAAGCTGTAAACAATTTAATTTCGAAAAAACAAAAGCTGTAAATAATATATTAGAAGGTCAAGAAAATTAAGAATGAAGGCGAGGTGTAAGCCTCAAAACGGGAGGTATAATTCGAAGAGTCTTCAGTTTTTCAATTTATAATTTAATTAAATAGCATAATAACACACAAATGTAGATAATATGGTAGAAGTTCAAGAAAACTAAGAGAACTAATAGAAAACAAAATATCTTGCATACTTATACAAGTATACACAATGCGATAGCTTTAAATTTATCATGAGATACGAAACAAATATAGGTCTTTAACTTCCAAACAATTGAAGAATCAGAATTTCAAAAAAACAAAATAAAATTATCAACTACACATATTACGTCCCTAAAAGTAAATAATCGATTAACATTATCTGTCCTATAATTTAGAACATTACTCTTCTATAAACAATTACAAAATTTTCAAATAACAAAATATGAAAATCTATTAATTTTGAGAAGAGGACTAACACATGAAGAGCAATAGAAAGTGAGAGATAAAAATTTCAGTTTTTTAGCTTTCATAAGGATGTTCACATGAAATGTGATGTTCTCAATTAGTAATTATGCAATATAATGGCTCGTTATTTGAGTTACTCTCAATCTTCATATTTCTATAGTCTATACTCTTAACTTTTATTTTTCAGTTGTTAAAGAACTTGGGGGACAACGATTAGAGAATTTGACACATAATTTTGGAAGGAATTGTTAAGCGCGCCTCCAGCACTAAGTGTGTTTAGGAAACACAATAAGGTGATTGGTCCATTAGTGAAGCAATCAATTCCCTTTTGACGTATAGTAAGGGTTTTGTCGTGTCTGAAAGCAAAGAGAAAGCAGTCTATTTGATGTTCACCGAAAAGAGCCAAAACAGCTATGGCCGCAAAGTCAGCACCGCCCTTCTTCTATCTCATACGACACCTTTTTGTTCTATATCAACGCTGTCATTTAGACACTAATTGTGCGTAGTTCCTTTTTGTGAGGGCTAGCTTCCTACTCATCTAGTTTGAGATCATCCTGATGGTTCTTTCATTTAGTCTGGTTCACTTTTTTGAGTTCACTTAAGAAGTTCTAGTGATGTGAATTTTTTGCATCAACCAATTGACTACTGGATCAATAAATCAAGAACATGTTAATCCTCTCTTTGAGCTTCACCTGGAATCCATCCCATGACCCACACACCCCACCGCCGCTTCTACTACGCGTAAAACCTACGCAATCAAGAATTCACTACTAGAGTACACACTCACCCCAAACTAGAAATAGATCCAAAAACAGAAAAATAAAACACAAGAAGTAAAATTATAGCAGCTAGTTTCAGTGAAATCTGACACTCTAACAGTCAAAACTAAAATGTACCTGAGAGAGAATGCAGAGCAATGACTGTACATGATTGCGCATAATTGAATCACCAATGAAGGCTAATGATTTGTGTCGTGTCATATCAAGAAACCTCTTGGGATTGAACTTAGGTAGCTCACAGTCTCTTGGTTTCCATCTCCAGTAAAGATAGCCGGTATCAGGCCTCCCATTTCTCATACAGTTTTGGTGAGCTTCAATGGAATAGCAAGTGTGATTCGTGTAAAATGGACCAGTAGGATCTGGTACCCAATCTCCTATATATAAATCACATTTTCCTGCAAACATGTAGATACTAACAAGTCAATAACTTTTCATCGCAGCCTAACATGGTAAACTGTAGATTGTAATAAAAACCTGCTATAATCAGTTAAACCGCACTTATGGTATACACAAATTCTTTACGCTGTCAGTGAAAGTATCTTAAATCCAAAAGGAAAATATATCTTGCGAAGGATCAAATGAATCGTATCAATTACAAACTCAAACACCACTCATATCAGATCACCCATATAATATCTCCAAGTAAACCTGCTAAAAATCGTCATGTGCACTTGATGCAAAATTTTCACTATATATCATGCACATACAATATCAGAAAATGATAAACAGTTACTTAATCTCCAGATTTCAAGAAACAGAATAAGCTAGATTAATAAACCCCCAACCCCAACCTCAACCTCAACCTCCCTCCCCCCGGGAATCAAGAATTTAAAAAAAACAAAAATGGAAAAATTAGCTTAAAAAATTAAGTTTGTTATCCTTGTAATCCGTCTTTTACAATGAACTTTCCTATTCTTCGCAATATAGCAGAAAAACAAGAAAGACTTGTTCTTAAATCTCCAACAAAGGGAAATTAATAAGTCTCTGAAAAAATTGAAAGAAGACCACCCACTTATCTCCTAATCATACCCACAGTGTAATCCCTTGAGGTAGAAAGAATATTTTTGATAGACGCTCGGCTCATAAGAAATGTATCCATGACAATGTAATCCTACAAGTGAGTCCAAAAGGGTAAAAATTTCGCGTTACCCCTACCGTTGTAAGCTGCATACAAAGACTATTTCCTCAGCTCAAAACAACAAAATTCAAATAACAGCATACCCAAAGTGTAATTCCACAAGTTAGTGAGCTTATTTTCTGATAGACTCAAAAGAAATATATTAGTGGCAAGATTACAACAAAATCCAAATACATGAAATATAATAGTAGCAAAAACGAAAGACCATTCAAGAATCTTTTTTTTTTTTTGGTAGTAGGTAAGATTAATGAACCAACCATTTTTTGAACTTGGTCCAATGACCTTCACCGTGAAATTAGCAGATTCCGGCGAGGGAAATGTGTTTTCCGGTAGCAAACCCTTGTCAGAAACTTCAAGAGGAGAAAATTGCATAGTGCTGGAGGAGAATATACGATAAGCAAGACCCATCAACAGAAAACATATAGAAAATTTTACAAACAACACTGAGAATTGCTTCTTGTTGCTAGCCATGATTTTGCGGAGTATCATTAACATTTGAAAATTATCATTAATGTAAAAATTAAGTAAGTTTAGCAACAAAAATGGAGGAGAAGAATATAAAGTGTGAAATTTTCACCCAAAAGCAACGTGGTGGACTAGTATGTTGTCTCATCTTCCACCTCCTCACGATTTTTACTCCTTTTTTTCTTTTTTAATATTTGGATCACCTAATTTCATGCGTGGATAAAAATAATAATATCATCGGGATAAAATTTAGACTAATACAAAGAAACACATTTTGCACAAAATAAACTATTTTTATTTATTTTTAATGTTTGGTAAAATAAATAGGACATGTTTCTTCGGGAGGCGTAAGAGGTCGAATTTAATTAGGAGTTACACAGAAGAATAGAGATAGATCGAAGAACTATTAAGGGAGGTGATCAG
>JAPFFP010000002.1:3817314-3829423 GCA_026153255.1 Solanum medicagineum
CTCTCTATATAGACATTAGTCAAACAAGAAAATAGATATTTTACACTATTAGTATGATAAGACTGCCCAGAAGGGCTACAAATATGGAAAGATACATATGGTTTAACAGAAGGCAGTACTGGAATAGCTCTTAACGACATTACTAGACAGTATTTGGAGCAATGAGCTATTTTTTGGACCAACACATCTAGGGGTTTTATACTGGCTAACCGCGCCTCCTAATCCTATGAAATGATCCAATATCTTATGAAAGGTTCCCCTTTTCACAATCCGCAGTTCAAGTGCTCCAATTGCACTCACTTTCCTTGAGCTCACGTAGCCTGCATCGATGAACGATTTGTCCAGACAGTTGCAGCAGTCTTGCAACATTTCATCAGTTGCTTCCCCACTCAGTTCCCAGAAGATCACGTAGTGTCCTGGATCAGCTGAGAGGTTGACATGGCTCGTGAAGTCTACCACTTCTAGTTTTTCGTCTACTAAGTGCTTGCCTGCAGCTTCCACGGCTAGTTGCAAATCTTTCTCAGTGTTCTTGTCTATGTTAATGCTCAGCAAAAGGTTCCTTCTGCAGACAAACTGGAGTTCTGGAGTCCCATTGTGGAATCCTTTTATCTTGACCACATCACCTAGTCTATAACGATATAAACCTGCATATACAAATGCATAAACTCTTTTCTATTATACTGTCGCTATGTGACACAATAGATGGACCGATAGCTTTGTTATTGAATAAATCTGTTAAGTGTAGTAGATGTGGAACAATTGGACAGAACTTAGAAGACAGAATGCAAAAGATTCCAGAATTCAATGTAGGTGTGCTTAAGAACAAAAGGAAATGAATATCAAGCACATGCAAGTATTGCAGATAAGAACAACAGAACATGGACAAAAAACATGTTCAAACTCCAGAACAAGGCGTAAAAAAAAAAGATAAATATTTACTATCTTACTAGAATTTAGTGTTTTATACCAGGCAGGCATATGTAAGTGATCATTTTCATGCAATTTTGCCACACGGAACAAAGCTAAGGACGATGCAGAACTCCACAAGTCTAAGCTGAGAGGAATTGACTCATTCAGCTGAATTACATGGAAGTCACTAAGATTAGAGCAGAACTGTTCACAGGGAAGAATCACTGAATATGTTACCATAAAATGACCAACGATCGCAGGTTTAGTATGTTATGCTCAAGAGACCACAACTTGATGAAGAAAAGGGGTGCAAGAAAACTGTACCTGCAAAATTGGTGAAGACAATTTCATATTCTTCACCAAGTTTAACTTCAGTCAGACCGACTGAAGAATTTGCTTGCTCCATGCCATTGAGATTTTCCTCGAGTGGAAGGAATTCAAAGTAACCAATATTTGGTAACACTGCATAAGTAACCATCTCAGGGGGGAGTTTTGGGTTAACATTTACTCCGACCCATCCTTCAGAAGAACCATAATCTGCACTCAATAGAGGTAATTCCCCTGCATAGTGCCTCAGTTTCTTCAAGTAAGGCTCCATGGAACCTGTCATGATACCGTATATGTACTTTGTTTTTGGGAAGAGTTCAGGAATCAAGCCATACCAATTGCTTAAACTTGAGCATTTGCTGTAAATTATATCAGCTAGTTCTGGATCAGGCTTCAGCAATTTTGACATGGCTAATCTTATGGATGGGACAGTGACTCGGCTCGATAAGACTCCCTCTCTTATGTCAACAACAAGTTCTTCCCATACTTGTTCAAAAGTTCGAAAAGCATGGACAATGCTATGTGCAAACGTAGACGAAACAACTTGAACTTCATCGCGGAAAATGAGACCACACAGAAGGTGGCAGTATAAGGATTGTTGAAAATCAGGACCAAATATTACTTCATCAGGACTACAACATGGGGTAGACATTGCCTTCATTGTCTTCTTGAATTGTGCATTTCTATACACATTGGTAGTGGCTGTTCCAGCCATCAAACCACCTTTAGTTTTAAACTGCTTGCTGCTGTAAATAAACTGCAAAGCCTTCCCATTACCAATTGGAAATTCTCTGAAAGAGAGAAAAAAACAGAATTAAATTATTACATTAAGCTAAGTGTTGGCCTAAACATAGTGTGAACTAGTGCTATGTTTGTAGTCCACACTAAGATTTGACAAAAGCAAACATTTAATTGACTTGCAAAATAAACGAACAGTTGTTTTTCTTTTCTAGGGACTTGGAAAGTGAGACAGAAGTTAGGTAAAGGTCCCTACATCTATCACCAATTAAACACTTTAAACTTTCCATGGCTGCACCATTTATTAGGATCTTTTCACCTTTATACCTAGGCCATATGATGTAATTTGTGACAAAAGAAACTGAAAAAAAAAATTCATGAACCAACAAGAAGCAAATTCCCTGAGCAAAAGGACACAGAACAAAATGATAAATGGCATTACCTGTTCCTAAAGGCAAAAGAAGTCTCGAATATCTGCATGGTAGAATCCATTAATTCATCATTGAAAGGTACAAACTTTGGCTTCCCTTGAGTAGTACCAGAACTGCAAATCAACCATTAAATTCCTTATTAAACTTCTTTAAACATACTACAACGACATAACTATATTCTCTCAGGAGGAGTCTCGGAAGATTAGAATATACATAAGGTAAGAGTGGTTGTTTCTAATAGACCCTCTACTCAAGAAAAGGCATATCAAAGCTGATTGAAAAAGAAATAACGTAAGTGAAGAGAAAGTACGACAAAGCATCCTGAAAAAAGTGACAATAACTACAGCAAAAAAGTTTGATAATGAAAGTACTCGAGATAGTAGATAGTAATAGAAATCGACAGACAAAAAGCCTTCTTCAAACATCAACCCAAGAAAACATTCCTCTTTTTTCCCTTACCTCAAGGAGATAGTTTCAATGGGCTTTCCAGTAAGAACAGGAGAAAGATCACCATCAGCAATTCTTTGAATGTAAGGCTCCAAATCATTGTGACTGACAATAGGGACACAAGCCTTGAAAGTCTCAACATCAGTTCTGCCATTCAGACCCCATTGCTTCAAATACTCTGTTCCTTCATTTTCTTCCAGAATTTTTTTAAGGGTCTCTTCTTGAATTCTGCCAGCATCTTTAGTCAACACCTCAAACTCCTCAATCACTTCTTCTGCATCAAATTTCTTCTCAATATTTTCCACCATCATCTTCATACTCCTTCCTACAATAAACAGCTCTCATAAGAACAAAAGATTTCAACTTTATAACATTAGTCAAGTAAAAACAGCTTCTTGTGACTAATTCAAGAAACCTCAGGCTACCAGTAAGTAATTCGTACAATTTGAGAGATGGGGTTGGGGGAGGAAAGATGGATATAAGAACCTAAACTATGTGGCAAATAAGCATAGGCTGCAAAGCTTCCTGTTCTTGATTGTCCACTATATGCAATTAGAACAAAGTTCAAAAAAAGTCAAAGGTGAAATCAAACAGTTGCAAAGGAATCTTTTTTCATAGCTTATCATCAGACATATAAACAAATAGTACAATAGAAAACAAACACCCTATGGAACCTTTTACTACAGCATACAAGACATACACACAAAGACAAGAAAATTTATAAAATAAATGACCTGTGTTGTACTCCATAGTTATTACTTACTTCAATGTAACTTACTTTAGAAAGGGTACATGAAAGGACAATAAAAAAGAGTCCATTTGCAATCAGTAAAACTTAAAAGTCTTTAACACCTTACATCCACTCCCTATTAAAAAAAAGTCATCCACCTATCATATGCAGAGTCAACATAAGATATTAAAAAAACTAAAATAAATTACAAAAAAAAAAAATTTAGGGGGAAACCAAACAGAGATATCTAGAATCACACAAAATCTAAAAAGTCCAAAACATAAGAGATTTCCGAAAAGGGAATATATTGACAAAAAGAGCAAAAGGGACTCCAAGTTCTTATACATAAAATCACTCAAAGACTGTACTAAACTCAAGTATCTTAAACATAGAAATCAGATCTTTTTCCAATAACTCAATCAAAAAAACAAAAGCAGAAAACCCCATATACCTTATGAAATGAAGAAGGGAATCTCAAAATGACAAATAACAGGTGGTTTGAAAAGACAGATAAAAATTCTCCCTTTTTTTGTGGGGTTTCTTGAAAAAAATAACTCTCCAGCTTCAAATAAAAAACTTGGGTGTTACCAAAACACAAAGCCTATGTTTTTATATTATTATAATTGTTATTTTCTCGAGAAATAGACAAAAAGAGAAAGGGTGAGTCTCTGTTTTGATGGGGGAAGATTCTTTTAGAGAAGAGAAGTATATATAGCAAGTGAAGTGTAAACAAACGCCGTCCAACGTGGAGCCAGGTGGCATTTTTGTTACCCAAAATACCCCTAATAGTTCACTATAATTGCAATAAAACAACTGGGATAATGCAAAATGGGATCTGTCCTTTTCTGGAAATTAAAGTGCTGACAATGCAAAATTGAAGAAGTCGGCCGTTATGGGCAAAACAGAATTGAGTGGGGATTATCCAAAAAATAAAAAGATGTTAAACTTTCCAAAATTTTTAGGTAATATCTATTTTAGCATCGGTGGTTGTTAAAGGATGCATTTTTTGAAAAAACAGTCAGTTTGAGGTAAAGAAAATATGCTTTTTGAATAGAAGTAGAGAAGATATTTTTTGTTAGTGATATTCATAGGTCGTGTTTGCTTTTGTTTCATTGAGAAATTGAAAAATAATATTTGAAAGTTGAAATTGTGTTTTGCAGATGAAATAAGTTAAATGTTGTTTTGAAATGTTTGTGAGTAATTTGAAGTGAAAAAAGTAAAAATAACTTTTGCTATTTGGAAATTTCTAAAAAAAAAAAAATTGGAATTCATCTTTATGACAATAACAAGACATATTTTTCATGGTTCAATTAAAAAAAAAAGTTTTTAAAAAACTATGGTCAAAGGCCATCATGCTAATAATCTTCTTTTCATCCTCTTAACATACAAAAACGGATTAAGAAATTGAAAATATCATTATTTTTTAATATAGATATACTTTCTCTATCTCATGTTAGTTGTTATGATAAACTTTAGCTCAATTCTAAAAAAAAAAAAAATTAAAAAATGTTGTTTAACTAATATATCTCTTATTGTCATGGTGGAGCTAGGGTATTGATAGGAGGTCAATCCAAAATTTTCTTATTGAAAATTATATTGTTTATATCACAGTAAAATTATTTTATATAATAGATGTTAAATTTTTTTTACAAATTTATTAATTTATTAGTGAAATAGTTTTTCGTATTTACCAAACACACCTTAGAGCAATAAACACATTATATATATTTGCACGTAATCATATATCATGCCTTAATGGTTACATGCCTTTGTGGTTATCTTTTCCAAAATTTAAGGCATATTGTCATCTGTAGTTGTTACTAATAATGGTGTAACTTTTGATGTTTGGTTTATCAAGATTTTAAGGAAGTATCTTTTTTTCCCTAAAGATAAAAGAAAATAGTTTTCTAGATAATCAATTTTTGGAATTAGTGTAACTGCATATCAATAAGTTAAAATTTGGAAAAATATTGAAGTGAAAACATGATATTTGAAAACTGAAATTTGTCTATGATTTATGAAATGAATAAGACATTATTCTTAAATTTTGTGCGTAACTTGAAGTGAAAAAAAGTAAAAATAATTTTTTGTTGTATCTGAAATTTGTAGGAAAATTTTATGATCAAACATATTTTTCTTAATTCTACCTAGTATAACGTGTGATAAAAAATCACCATATTCATTATCTTCTCCTCATCCTCTAACTTACATAGTCGAATCCAGAACTTGAAAAAAATTAAGAAAATCACTATCTTCAATATCGACATGTTAAATCAAATAACATAATCAAATTATTACTTTTTCATTTAGACATGAAGGATTTTTTTAAAAATGTTTTTCTTATTTCCTTCGTTTTTATTGCATGCATTTTGATGCAATTTTATGATATTGATAAAATAAAAAAGATGCAAGAATTTGCAGATACCTGCTTGGTTAATGAAAGAATGCAGATTGAAATTTTCATCACCCACAAAATATTTTGTAATTGTAAAAGTATTGCTTCACACCCCTAAGAGTTTACTATAATTGCCATAAAATAATAGGAATAATGGAAAATGGGATATATCCTTTTCTGGAAATTGAAATGTTAACAAGTAATAACAACTCTAAAAGTGAGATGGAGATTATTTTTAGATAAAAAAAAAACAGAATTATCCAAATCACTCAAACTCTCAAGGATAAAAAGATGTTTACTTTTTCCAAAATTTAAGCCATATGTTTTATGTTTTGTGGTTATTAATGGTATAATTTTTCATGTTTGGTTTATCAATTTCCTTAGATATAAAAGAACATAAATTTTTGATAAAAATAGAGAAAAGCAAGTTTGTTAGTATACATAGTTGGACGCAGGAATTGAAAGTATTGAGAAAGTCGTTATCTTTAATATAAGACGTGTTAATAATTTTTCTTCGAGCCCGACACAAATAAAGCTCTCGTTATGCCGCATTAGATTAACAGCACATTACGTTACTGATAAATAATTAATTGATTTGTACAATTGAAAGTTGTGAAAGTAACATCTAGGAAAATTTTAGAATTAAATATTTTAAAAATTATAATCCCCTGTTTCAAAGACATGTCCTTTTAAATCTTTCAATGATAATCCTATTTTAAGATTCAGAGGATATAGATGGGATATGAAACCATATGTAATAAGCGATTACAACATGTTTTTTTAAATTTAGATAGGAAGATATCGTGGTAGATGATTAGGGTAGAAGATTAATAAATAGTTAAATATTATTAATATTTTTATTATTACACTTCTAGTATTCTATTTTTTGATTTTGTTAATATTTGTTGTCTTCTTTGCTTCCCAGTATGTGGTGTTGTTGTTGCTCTTTTCTTCATTATTTACTACTTGATTTATTTAGTATTTATTACTGTATTTTTCTTTTATTTTCATATTATTTTTTCATATATTTTACTTGTGCTAAGAATCTATCAGAAGTAATCCCCTATTCTCTCAAGATAGAGTTAAGATTATATATATATAATCTTTTTTAGACTCGACACGTGAGATTATATATGTTATTGTTATTGTTTCTCGTTTGGCAAAAAAATTATTTGTTATAACAAGTTAGGATATTAGGCGTCCATCCCGACTCTTATTTAATAATTCAGAAAATATATAATTTTCAACTTAATGCATATCAATTTAAGAAGCGTACAAAATTTAAAGTGGCCGAAGAAAAGGTACGGTAAAAACTAAGATGAGGTCATGTCAAAAAACAAATGAAACTTTCATAATTAATAATTAGAACAATTCATGTTTTGTGATTGGTGAATTAAGCTAGTTTGTATTTTAACTTTATCTAAACTTCCTTAATCCAGTTTACCATCAAATCATTACAACATAATTCATGTTACATAGTTTAACATCAAATCAATAATTACAGCGTAATTCATGTTTTATGTTTTGGTGCAACAGACCGCTACTAGTTGTCCCTTGTGTTTTATATTAATCGTCGTGTTTCGAGAATCAAAAAATTTAATTAATAGTTTAAAAAAATATTTTTTTAACAAATCAATAAGAAAAAAATTGCAATTTGTTATATGTATCATATAGATTTTAAATATAAAAATACTAGTGATCTAATTGTCTATTTTTCTATTTAAATAAAATATGACTATATTTGTTAATATAAATTAATTATTTTATTGTACATATTTAAAATTGACCCATAAAAGAATGCATATATAAAGTAGGAGGGATGCATGTGTTTTGACATTTAATGAGTTTAAAAGTTTATAACAATAATAATATCTCTAGTGTAATTTCATAAGTGAGATATGAGTAGGATGATATGTACGGAATTGTGAGGTTAGAGAAATTGTTTTCGATAGGTCTTTTGTGTCAATAATAATTTTTTTTTTGAAAAATATACGAAAACAATTAAAAATATTTCACATGCTAAGAATCAACGTTAATAGGAGAAATCACGTGATTAATCTGTTTTTACTATTTCCCAGTAAATTTTGAAAAAAAAATTGAACGACACATATTTACACAATTATATACGGTCATATAAATCATATATTCCATATCAATTGACACCAATAGACCGTGATATTTATTAAAAAAAAAAAATGAGAACCATAGGATACAATGACTGGTTAAAAATAGACATGTTATTTTTCTATTTCCAAAAAAATATAATTAGGTTTTGTGTTCGAGTTAATCATCTATAATTATAATAATTATAAGATCCAAACAATTGTTAACTGGACGTAATGAGGATAGGTATGCTATCATTATTTTATTAGCAACCACTCTTAATATCTTGTCTGGTGTTTAATCAACCTTATTAAGAAATGGCATCATTTAATTTGTTGTTTTCTTCACTAAATTTTCAAGTAAATTAATATATTTGTATTTTGTACGACCTAATAACACGAGAGAGAGAATTGGAATATGCTTGACTTTTACTAAATGAGGTGTCATATTTCTTTATTTGTTTTTTTACAATTAATTTTTAATACACAAAGAACAATAAAATAATAATATGAAATTTTACGTGAAAAGTGATGAAAATTACAAATTTATAAAAATTGTACTAAATTTTATTAAAAATATGAGTCTCCACAAAATTCTAATTATAAAAATATAAGTTAGGAGCTAACTATAATCCATTTTACAAGAAGCTACTAATACCATTAAATAAATTTTAAATTACAAAAAATACAACTTAAGAACCAACTATAGGATAAGAACTAGAAGATATGATAGCGTTTGAAATAAGACCACCTTTCAGCTATCACATGACTTCAAATAAAATATTTAGTGTATAGATAATCCCAAACAAGCACACTATAGACTCTAAGATTAAAAATGATTTTTTTTTTTAAAAAAAAAAACTCTTTTTTTCCAATATTTTTATTTGATATAGCCTTATTTGTTTCATACTTATACATTTGATTTGACCTACTCATTTAATCAAATTATTTTGTCAATCATCAAAAACATATTAAATCCAACATAAAAAGCCATGCATGATCAACGTGGGGTTTACAATAAGATTACTTTATACATGTATAATAATTCAACATGCTCTAGAGTGATGGAAGTGATGGAATTTAAGTTATATATCATATTAATATTGTATTTACCTAATCAAGTTACATATTAAATATTAATATATTAAAAATGATTGTCAATTTAAATAATTAAGAGAGAATTAATTATCTTCCAAATTTTGTCCTTAGCATTAATTATTCTAGAATTAAGATGCACATATATACCTTATAACGCCTTTTATTTATTTATTTATTTATTTTTATGTGATTGCTCAAGATATCATGTACACACATGACCTCATCTTTAGAAATTTACCAACCTAAAAATTCATTTGTTGTATCTAATTCAATATTATCAGTGACGGATCTAGGATTTAAAGACTGTGATTGCTTGCTTTGAGCCTTAAGAAGGCAGCAAGAACCAAAGTACCCATGGAATTTCTTGTTCACAGGGTGCTTATCTTTATATTTATACGATTTTTGCATATTTTATAACCTTTAAGAATTTGTTCAAGGGAGGACTCTTTGATCTATCAATGAAAAGATCTCCATGTGTGGTGTGATAAGAAATCCTAGAAAAGATCGACTGAGACTCTCTGCACGGTCCCATGACTTAGATTGCATGATCAAGATCAAAGTGTATGTCCGTTCGATAAGTCTGCCAGGCCAGCCGTCATCTTCTCTTGAACGAGCATGGTTGTCTCCATCGCTTCCTTGCTTCATCTTCAGCTTTCAGAGTTGTGAACTAACCTCTTCATTTTACGGCCAGACAACAGGCGGATAAGTTGGGCATCCAAAGAACATAAAATTTGAGGTATATAAATGGATAAAAATTCTTTTTGAGATCAATGGATACTCGAACATCCACGACAATTCACCTCAATTCACCCTGAATCTCATCAATCTTCCGTCACAGCAATACCAATAATGCACAACCTCCCGAATGTCGTCCTCTTAAATGGATCTATAATATAAATTTATTAATCGAATTAGTAATTTTTATTCTAGATAGATAAAAAGTAAAAGAAAAATTAAATTTTTGGAGTAAGATGAACTAACAGTTAGGCACATGTCATGCCGATATAACTTTCTAGAATTTGACAACTACTTTTAGGCTCTAAGTACTTGGCCTACTAACCACACACCATACACATAAAATGTGGAAGTTTATCCATCACTTACAAAAAGCGATCCCTCACAATAAGATCTAGCTAAACTATTCATTTACACTACAAAACAAAAAAAATTTAAAAAAGGGGGAAAGTGATCTATCCACTAATAATTATTGAGTGTGAAAATGAAAAATTGGTGATTTTCTTATAAATTCAGTAATAGTTATTTACTGTTAATTTGATATAAAAAATAAAAAATAATAAATAACATTCTTATTAAATATAAATTATTTGAATCTTAAATAAAAATAAATTAAAAAATACTATACTACTTTTTTTCCATATATACCGAAGAAAAAGTCAAATGCTCTTCCTTGTCTTCTTTTTTTAATTCCAAAATACTTAGAAGATAAAGTATAAATATAAAGTAACTTTTATTTTAAACTTTTAAATAATATTATTTTAAAATAAAATATCTTTTGCTAAGATTTATTTTGAGATAAAGTTTGGTTATTGTTGGCGCAATTTCCACACGTGATGCATATTGGAAAACTAAACTTTGTATGTGATTGATTCTATTTAGTGAAAGGGACATTTGATTTGGGTAGGAAAAGATTTAACTTTAAGATAAAAAATTAGTAGAGTATTAGCATTTTTTTTTTAAAAAAAAAAAGTGAGATTTTTTACTATATTTCAAACGTAGTAATATTTTGATTTTAAATGATTTTGAAGCATTTTAAACACTCGTTTAAAGGTCATTTAACAACATTAATTTAGTTGATTATTTTGCTAAAAGACCATTTATCTCCTCAAAAATTTTTGAAAGATCTTTCGGAAAAAAAAAAAAGCTCAATCATTTATTAGATTAGGATATGTAATTATGAAAAAATAATTATTGTGTTTTTTATATTTTAAGGAAATATTTATTGTAAATAATTTATTTGTTAAAAATATTTTCTCCGTTTTTTCCGTCCAAAGGCCCCACGGCATTTAAAAAAAATATCACCCATCATCTTTATTTAGTTGACCAATGATTAACCAAGTTCATGTCCCACATTATAAAACAATGATTTTTGCACAATTTAATGCCATTTTCCCCTACTAATTATCCAAGACTAGACTTTTTTCCAGTTATTTGTTCAAATAGAATTGTCACCATCAATTATATTTAATTATTACTTCTGATTTATATATATATATATACTAAAAGAAAAAAACTCAAGAAGAATTTATTATTAATTCCATTATTGCAGTCTACTGTTAACACACATACAAGTGGAATGTGTACACTTTTCGTCACTATCGTAAGGATATATAGAGTATTCGAAATTATCTTCGTCAAAAAAATTTATATACACGTATGTTAAATCTCATTACTATCTTCATATATATCTCTTTTATATTTTAGCTTTTTGTGAAAAAAAAAATATTGATCAATTGAACATGAAAATATTAAAAAATATTTCTAGTTACCTCTTTTTAAAAAGAAAAAAAAATTAGCATGCCTTAATTTGCTGCGCCGCTTTTTGATTTGAAAGTGATTGCCAAAGGTCGGAGTTACCCTATTTGTTGACTCAAAAGAGTGAGTTGTTAATTTTATTAGAGTTACACGAAAAATATATAAATTAGTTATGATTAATTATGTAAATTTTGTTGCTTTATTCTTTATTATGCATAAAGATTAGTTTATCATTTAACTCATAATAATGCTCAAATCTTTCTGTAACAACATTTCACTAAGCTAGAACGGACTTTACATATTACATTGTGTCATGGATTCTCTATAGTGACATTTCAGTGTGATAATTTAAAACTCAAACTATTTAATACTTTGTTTAGATGGTTGTTATGTATTATTTCATTTATATCGTATCGTACTGTATTGTTTTAATGATTAT